>JAWPHD010005013.1:0-172948 GCA_037043455.1 Cyrtodaria siliqua
CTGATTTAAACACAGCTACGCCCCTGATTGTGTCTCATTTATTATTGAAACGTTTGCACAATTTTAACACTGAGCCCGAGGTCGTTTATGATACTATTTCTTTGTCAGTTGATTATCCAATTTAATAACGTTTCGGCTTTTAAAGTAACACAAATGTATCTTTCCAATGATATATGCATTATATATATTATATATAAATATATATATATATGCATAATACCATTGTTTAACATAAATTTTAACTTTGGTCCATTTCTTATTTTACTGAATATATACATGATATATAAATCGTCTGCTTCATGACATCTCACCGCTGCGGGTTCGAATTCCACTGGGAGCTCGACATGTAAGTGAGGAAGTGTCGATTCTTACGGATGGCGGGAGGTGTACAGTACTGGTTCTACCAATGAAAAGTGTCCTCCATCACAAAAATTCGACCGTCGTATATAACCTTACATGTGTTGAAAATGACGTAAAACACACCATATAAACAAACAAATCGTATATGACAATGCTCACGTAGTTATCGTTCTTGACGCGACCTTCAACGACGCTACAATGATGTCTCCCAATACCTGTGAAATTGACTACCACTTTGTTTACCGGTAAAGTTTGTAAAGTCTTAAATTTCTTAATATATCGAACTTTGTATTGTGCGCGGAGTGTTAACTAATTCAGGTAGGTGGAATATATGTGGAATATCTTTGTTTTTATTCGAATACCTGTATTGTATACTTACAATATTTCTATATATATATATGTATTTAATATTTACCTTGACCTACATTTACCTGTGGTTCATTAATTGTTTACATTTTATCAAGGGAGAAATTCGTTATCATGTCACGGTGTATTGACGTGTTTATATGTAAACAATATTTCACGCAACTGCACCTTAAATGTACACAAATGGCACAACACGGTAGGAAATATTATACCCACCTCCCATTCGGACATTGGAACAGGATATGAAGATGTAACATTGTATTATATGTTGGTACAAGGATCAATCTTGTGAGAAAGTGTCGATTGTTATGTATGGCGGGAGGTGTACAGTGGCGTAGCTGCCTATAGGAACTGTTGGCACGTGCCTACACATTGTCCCCAGAAAGCAACAAAAAAAAAGTTCTCCAAAAATGCAATACAAACTGAGGGATGGAGGGGTATGGTCAGCTCATAGAAATTTTAACTCCTGGTCTTTTCAGAAAAAAATGAACTGTTTTTGCTCGCGGTCTTTCGGAACCGAACACTCTATCGTTCAATTATATTCTGTTTTGTACTTGATTTATTATAAGAGCGTTCTATGTTTTTTTTTGTGAAATCGCAGATTAACAAAGCTTGAAATCGCGGGTTAAAAAACGTATTGTTTTCTGCTTAAAATACCGCCAGAATGCAGGATTTGGCTTCCTTTAAAGAAATCACGGAGGGGTGGGGGGACATGCCCCCGGACATGCCCCCGGACCCCCTTGACCTTGTGCCTACATTGATTTAGGCACAGCTACGCCCCTGGTGTACAGTGCACGTTTTACCTAGGAAAAGTGGGTGGTCTGCCTCCACCACAAAAAAAGAGTAAAAAACAATCGCCCTTCATATATAACCATACATATGTTGAAAATGACGTAAAATACCATACAAACAAACTGGGCTTAATCTCGATGACATCATACATTGTGTAAATGTCTCAATTTTGTTCGACATAATATATATTCGTGTATGATTGTATATATACAGTGTAGGAAATGAACTGTTTGTCCAAAATCATTGACCGTTTCAATTTAATTTTTTAGAATATACTACACTTGAGATTTAGCCCTATAGCTATTCAAGTGATTTCAGACGAGGGTCAATAATTAATAACTTGATTCAGAGTTATGGCTTTATTAATTAACCCTTCTTTTGTCAGTAAAATGACCAATATGAAGATTTCAGTATGTGTACCTAGGCCAATACGAGCTGAAGTGAGCCAATACGACAGATCAGAGTATCGAGTTCGAGCTGCTCAGCATAGCCAATACGGATATTGGACGTATTTGCCACCAGGGTATGATATCGTATAAACCAACCCCTATTAAGGGTGTTAGTATATCCAGTTATATAGGGGTGGAGTATATGATTGGGCCAGCTGAGAATGCATATACTTTTATATAAGGCAGACCAATATAATTAATATAACTACTTAATATCTGCCGTGGTTTGCAGGAAACTGCACGCATTCATATGGTAAAAACAAGGCCAATATGGAGAGAAACTCGGCCTGTATGAAATACTCGGCCAATATGAAATTCAAGCAATCTGATTGGATAAGCAAACACGGCCAATACGACCAAGGCTTTGTTTTCTTTTAGGACGCCATTTTGAAGGAAACAACACAACGTCGCAGCTTTTCGATGATAAACTAGTTCGCCTATCATAATGTAGACAATCAAAATAATTAAGGTTTGATTATTTGTAAATTCGGTTACATCGACTTCGCTGAAATATAGCTATTATCAGCTATTATCAAGTTCGTGTGTGCTTTTCCCACGCGCCATCGAGCGGTAACAGTGGAAGATTTATTTGAATCCGATACTTGTTATTAAATGTTATATTGAACATATATATCTTTTGTTTTTTCTTACTTGTAAATGATATTTAAAACATAGGAATAAAGAGAGATATTAAGTAGTTAATTAATAAAAATGTCATGAATTAAGTGTTTTCATATTGGCCGAGTTATTGGTCCTCGGACTGTCAGTTAGCAAAATGAACTTTTTTTATTGTATAATGAAGTGTAACATGAAGATTTCCATATGGGCCATACTGATGTAGGCCCATTCCCATTTAAGCTTTTGGTTGAGTTTAGGAATTCGTATGACGCCGACTGAACGTTTGCGTATTGACCCTGTTATAAATGTTCATAAAACAGTCATAACTTTTGGTTAACTAATACAATTGTCATAACTAAAACATAAAGACAGTTGATCAATATCTATTTGTTTCATCGATCGATCAGCGATATTTCACAGTCGTCTGGAACCCACAGAAACCAATTACCCATATAATTATGGTGGCGGAGATGTATTGTTTGTGTCGTAGCCGTAGAAAAAAGTGCTTTAAAAATAACACCAACATAGATCATCATAAAAAGGCAATGCATGACTGAATGACAATGTTTTTGACATGCAAATGAGGAATATTTTGTTTTCTAACGAAAAACAGTAAACTGATTTCTTTCATGGACCATGGTTCCTGCGAAATGTATTCTTGTCCCAAAGGACTGATTTATTTCATGGAACATGTTTCTTGTGAAATGTATTCTTGTCCCAAAGGACTGATTTCTTTCATGGGGCATGGTTTCTGGGAAATGTATTCTTGTCCCAAAGTACTGATTTCTCTGACTCATGTCTTTAAGTGAAATATATTCTTGTCCCAAAGGAATGATTTCTTTCATGGACAAGGTTCCTGCGAAATGTATTCTTGTCCCTAAGGACTGATTTCTTTCATGCATCATGTTTCTTGTGAAATGTATTCTTGTCCCAAAGGACTGATTTTTTCATGGACCATGGTCCCTGCGAAATGTAGTCTTGTCCAAAAGGCCTGATTTCTTTCATGGACCATGTTTCTTGTGAATTGTATTCTTGTCCCAAAGGTCGAATTTCTTTCCTCGACCATGTTTCTTTGAAATGTATACTTGTCCCAAAGGACTGGTTTCTTTAATGGACCATGGTTCCTGCGAAATGTATTATTGTCCCAAAGGTCTGATTTCTTTCATGTACCATGTTTCTTGTGAAATGTATTCTTGTCCCAAAGAACTGATTTCTTTCATGGACCATGGTTCCGGCGAAATGTATTCTTGTCCCAAAGGTCTGATTTCTTTCATTGACCATGTTTCATGTGAAATGTATTCTTGTCCCAAAGGACTGATTTCTTTCATGGACCATAGTTCCTGCGAAATGTATTCTTGTTCCAAAGGACTGATTTCTTTCATGGACCATGTTTCGTGTGAAATATATTCTTGTCACAAAAGACCGATTTCTTTCCTGGACCATATTTCTTGTGAAATGTATTCTGGTCCCAATGGACTGATTTCTTTCATGGACCATATTTCTTGTGAAATGTATTCTTGTCCCAAAGGTCTGATTTCTTTTCTGGACCATGTTTCTTGTGAAATCTATTCTTGTCCCAAAGGACTGATTTCTTTCGTGGAGCATGTTTCGTGTGAAATGAGTTTTGTCCCAAAGGATCCATTTCTTTCCTGGACCATGTCGTGTGAAATGTATTCTTGTCCCAAAGGACTGACATCTTTCCTGGACCATGGTTTCTGGGAAATGTATTCTTGTCCAAAAGGACTGATTTTTTTCCTGCACCATGTTTCGCGTGAAATGTATTCTTGTCCCAAAAGTCTGATTTCTTTCCTGGACCATGTTTCGTGTGAAACGTACTCTTGTCCCAAACGTCATGCATATTTGAACACATGCGTGTATTTTTCAGACGAGAATAACAGGAAAACAACTGGGAAAACAACTATCTGCCACCGTCTGCATGTTTACCATAAAAGTGGATGTTTAGCATAATATTGGCTACGTTTGTTGCATATCATTAGCTTCAACGATTGTTATTCATCTGGTGACAGCTTTTTACATTATTTGTTTAATGAGTAATGTCCAAACCAGTATGTATGTGCCTATATGGCTTATGCTATGAGATTTCCAGACGCATGTGCATTATCGTCAAAAGTGAAATATGTAGAGAAAAGCATTTATAGTCAGCAAAACAAAATCCTAGTTTCTCTAAAGACCCCTAATGACATATAAATGATAGCTCGTTTGTCGATTGTGTACTTGTTTGGACCTGAGCGAAAGGATTTTATATTCTGCAGAGGGGCAACGCGTTTGAGAGCTCGGATATAGTCCACGGTAGCTCAGTGGACAAGGCCTCGCGCTTTAGAGCTGCAGACCTCTGTCCCGCGTGGTTTCACTTCCTGGAGGAGACATGTCTGATGGGAATCTTCAGTTTTCATCTCATCCCCCGCTGAGGTTGCTGTCCCATTAGATTGAGTTGTTTTGTTGTTGTTTTTTGTTGTTTTTTTAATGGTGTTTTAGGTCATTCTTATATATGACGGTCGATATTTTTTTGTGGTGGAGGCAGACCACTCAATTATTCCTGGGTAGAATCAGTACTGTACATTTCCCGCCATTGACATTTTCTCACAAGTTTAGATCGAGTTGGAAGCGAACCCGCAGCGGTGAGAGGCGAAACTGTTTACAACGCATCAATCTCATCAGACTCTTTCTCACGCTACGATACTCTACGCTACAAGGCTAGAAGCGGTGAGTATCAAAGCTGAATTATGATGTGATTTTAACTTCGTTGACCCCTCGACCATGGAGGCACCCTAAACGTGAGACTTTTGTAACTATATATACTGAAACGAAAAAGAAACGCAACTCGGGAATCTCCACTATACACTACTCAACTTTTATAATCGGTCACCAAGGTATTTTGAAAATAACACGAATACTAAAATCTGGAAATCACCGAAACACATACCAACATGTTATTAAGTTTATCAAAAAGGTTTTAGTCCAATCAAGGCAGATAAATCGCTTGCGATATTTGTTAAACGACGCCAGTTAAAATTTCAAATGAAAAAAAAAATGAATTATTAAAAAAATATAATTCTTTGAAAAGTGACCGATTATAAAAGTTGACTAGTGTATGTATTAGTTATAGAATGTCCAACGAGGTGTTACGAGCATATATCATGAAATATATCTAGGCGTAAGCCGAGTTTTTTTCAAGATATATGCTTATATTTTCTATAACTGTCTTATCGCTGGCCACGCCCCCTTGTATGATATCTGGTATAAAGGCACACTTTTTGAAAAGTGTTCCGTTATACGAAATATCAGTACACTTTCGTTTTCCTGTACTGAATATATCATACGACTTTCGACAATAGAAAGTACTCTTAGGCATGCGATAAATTGTATATAATGCACGCCAAGTTCCATGTATTGCAAGGAAATCCCAAGACGTTTCGTAAAAAAAAGTTGCAGTTACTTAGTATTTCGACTAGACTGTGATGTTGTAGATGTTTTAATCACAGTACACTTTGTAATAAGAAATTCATAAATGTTAGATTTCCTCTTTAAAAAATTGAGCCTGTTCAGTACTGTATTTAACGTGAAGAGTTTGCAAAATTTCGCATCCTAAGTTTGCTCACATGATTGAGCCAATTCCCGAGTTGCGTTTCTTTTTCGTTTCGGTATATAAATTAAAAAACACTATAATATACAATCAATAGTTCCACATACAACCCTCGATACAAAGATATGTACGTAACATGTCAATAAGATATTTTTTTAATTGATTTTTTTAAATATGTATGACAGAATTATGCCCAAGGGCAGGAACCTGTTTTAGTCTTAAATCGCATATCGACTATTCCTTTTTCCTTCTTGCTTTGATAAAAACTGCTGATAAAAACGCAGTTTTTATTCTGCCATCAATCAGGCTTTATATCAGATAACGAGATGACACGTCCTTAGTCGCCAATAATGTACTGGTTTAAACGGGATACCGGCAATCTTCATTTGTGTGCAGAACAGAACGGATCTTGATTTTGGATTTTGCGACGTCCGTTAGTTTTTCTACATGTATGTAACTTGCATATTTGAAAATCATTTCAATAGTTCAAAGCCAGTTGTTTTTAAACATTATTAATTGTTGATATTTGTTCGTTCTTTCGTTTTTTTGGTGTTTGACGTCATTTGTTTATGCACAGTTTAGGCTATGTATGACAGTCGATGTTTTTGCGGTGGAGGCAGACCACCTACTTGTTCCTAGGAAGAATATGAAGGAAAGCTGTATTATGTTTTATTAAGTTATATTCAAGCAGGTTAAAGTCGAAATGATACTAAAATAATACACGTAGGAGCTAAGTGGTATGCTTGATAAATGCCTCAAATTGCCGAGTGCTCCTTTAAAGGGAGTACATCAGGCTTTTCAAAGGGGTCTAGGGATCCGACTTAAATTGACAAATAATGATATTTTTTATTCTAAAGCGCCTAAACATAATGAATGATCCTAAAAATGATTCCTTAGTTACAAGAAAATTCATTCTGTACAGCAATACGTGCTATGATAGGTTACGCACCAGGGTTAATTTCAGCATTTTTGCCCGATTCCGTCCTAGCTATATTGAGTATTCGAAGTTTAAACCTTAACAATATGGTTCCAACATCATATTTTGATGGATATAAGTGTTTTATCATGAATTGGAACATTTTTATAATTTAAGATATTTCTAGAAAAAGCATGATGTACTCCCTTTAAAGTTGATTATAATCGTACAATAAACGTGTTGGGGGTAGGGGTGGGGTAGGGACCTGTAGTGTCACATAACGGTGATAACACATTAACGTTTATAATACGAACGGTGAACGCGAAACTCCTGGATAGAACCAGTATTGTACACCTCCCGCCATCCGTAAGAATCGACACTTCCTCACAAGTCGAGCTCCCAGTGGGATTCGAACTCGCAGCGGCAAGAGGCGAAGGTTGACAACGCAACGTCGTTAACCATTCGGCCACGGAGACGCTTAGCATGGTTATTAAATCGTTATTTAATTAAGCAGGCCGGGGTGGTAAACGCGCTGCGTTTGAAACGTTCTCGTCTTTCACCGTTGCGGGTTTGAATCCCAATGGAGCTTGACCCATAAGTGAGGAATTGTCGATTCTTGCGGATGGCGAGAGATATACAATACTGGTACCGTATGGATGGACTGCCAATGTAAATAATATATGGACGATGCATACACTGTACATATATCTGTATTTATTTACTGTGATCGTTTACGCATACATTCATGTGTCGTATTGTAACTGTGACTAGATTTGTTTGTATGGTGTTTAACGTTATTTCCTTGCACATTTTAGACTATGTATGACGCTCGATTTAGTGGTGGAGGCAGAAAACCCACTTATTCTTGGGTGGACATGTATTGTATACCTTCCGCCATCCGTAAGAATCGACACTTTCTCTTTTACAATGTTACTAAAACCTATTTTCTAATTTCAGATTTTTCTATTGGAAACTAAAGACTTGTCACCTTTAAGAAGACATACGTTCCTTGACACCTTACATCCAGGTTCAGCTCCATTCTTAAACGTTTCCATAAACAAGTGTGTTACATTGTAAATGCTTTCAAGCTTCGAAGCCCGGCTACCAGTTGCGACAAGTAGTGTCATTTGACTATACCGACCAGTTGTGTAGTAACTGTTTCTAAGGTTACGTGTTACCAAAGACAACAACAGCGACAATAAGAAATCCTATCAAGCCGCGGAAAAAAATACAAAGTGAATATATACTAAGCTACAGATATAAAGTGCATGTTTAGAGCCGTTTGGACAAGAGATTTGTAACTGCCATGGGTTCGGATCTTCTGTAACACACTCACGTGCTTTTCTGGTGTTACTTTTTAAAGAATTTCAGGTCATTCTGCCATCGTCTAGTACCCGTGCAGTCGCTCGTGCATTCGGGATTTCGTTACAGGCCTTCTTTTATAGTTTTAAATTTTAACACCCCATGCACGAGGACACCGTAATCAATAATTATTTTAATATTTCCACAGTTTACTGTTGCTAACTGCAATCAATAACACAAGCCTTTGCTCTACTGATATGGTTACGAACCATTAATTGAAGATTCGTGAACTGTTGTGCTAGAAAACAAACCGCCTGGCATCGGCATGATAGTTTATTATCAAAAGTCAATTTTTATAAGACACTCTGGGAATATTCGGCTACATATCTAAGACTGGTTCATAAAATACATATTATGTAAGAGATACAAGGAAATAACGGGGAATCAATAAGTTGTGTTGTGTTTTATAAGGAAATGTTACCAGAAATATGGATGGAACTGATATTAAGAATGGATGTTTTATATGAGCAGACGACACTTTACAATAGTATTGTCGGAAATAAATAACAACTTTGTTTTAATATAACATCGGATTTTTGCGAAAATTAAATTCATTTTCTCGGATAGAACGGAAAGAACAATTTGAAATTGTGTAGTTTGAACGATACTTATGTCTCACAAACGCGCACTTTTAATTTAATGCTCTCAACCCTGAGTTATGAATTTAGCATGTGAGCATTTGGCAAAGTGGTCTATTTTGTTTTAATATGAAACATTTATAATAATTGTATGTGAAAAGTTCGTTGTGTTGGTTCGTGGTAATCACAGTGAAAGGATTGAAATAGTTAACAATTTCCATAATTCATGTTAAAGTATTCATGACAAATAGGAAATACAGGAAACACGTCTAGCAGCTGTTGTCAGAATTCGGCCGAAGTATCAAACTTTCGATTTTACCGGAAGTGCCGTCTGCGAAACTAGTAGATTCACCAGAAGTGTCGTCTGCTCTGCGAATATTCACCAGAAGTGTCGTCTGCTCTGCGAATATTTACCAGAAGTGTCGTCTGCTCTGCGAATATGTCTTTTCAAAAGCTGTGTTGGAATAAACGGACACTGACGTTGTTCTTGACCTTGAACCTAATTGTCCTTGGGTGCATACTTCTCATCCAGTTCGATTCGGACAGTTTTCTCGATTGGAGAAGAAAAAATCCCGACCAGAGCGCATACGACCGCTGGCGCCAAATACGCGACGACTGGGATTCATACAGCAAGTCACTGGCCGCACGTCAGGTAAAGTTGCAGCAAAAGATACAAGGCAAACAGATGGACGCAGTCGTTGGGTTTGATTTTTTTAAGAACGCAAAAAACAGCTCGCAGAATGACGATTACAAAACTCGCAATGGAACATCGACAGTTAAGAAAACAAGCGCCGAACCATTAAACGCTATTCCGCCCGTGCCGAAGTTTTCCGATTCTGATTACGTTCCTTCACTGAACGCTAACATTACAAAACTGTATTTAGAGTTACCGAAATTGAAATATTCCTACAAAATTGTAATTCTAACACCTGTTTGTGATGTTGCTGGTGTGTTAGGAAGATTCGTCAAACAATTGAGCAACCTAAACTACCCGCATCACTTACTGTCTGTGTACTTTGGGGAGGACAGTAGTTCGGACAGGACTTTGGATATGGCCACGTTGATAGCAGACGACTTAACGACCAAATACGGCTTCCACGCTGCTGCAGCGTTCCATTTCAATATCAGTGGTGGCGTTCACGGATCTTGGGGCGACGTCCATGACAGAACCAGTCAACATAACAGACGAGCTCATTTAGCGAAATCCAGAAACATGCTTCTTGAAATTGGATTGAAAAAGGGGGATTTTGACTTTGTTCTGTGGATAGACAGTGACATCTCGGAACTACCATCTGATCTTATTCAGCAGC
This sequence comes from Cyrtodaria siliqua, assembly GCA_037043455.1. Taxonomy (NCBI): domain Eukaryota; kingdom Metazoa; phylum Mollusca; class Bivalvia; order Adapedonta; family Hiatellidae; genus Cyrtodaria; species Cyrtodaria siliqua. The sequence continues at coordinate 10,356 of JAWPHD010005013.1, forward strand.
TGCTTTTTGCCAGAAGTGACGTTGTTGCTCCATCTTGTCTGTATAAAAGTGGTATACGCAAGCGAAATTTTGATAAAAATTCGTGGCGGGAAACTCCAACCTCTATTGAAGATCAGCAACACTTACCACGTGACGTTATCATAGTAGAGGGCTATAGTAACACCCACAGGATATTTTTACCTGATTTACGCGCAGAAGGACGTGTAGTTCCGCTAGATGGCGTTGGTGGTTGCACGTTGTTGATACGAACCGAGTGTCATACGAAAGGACTGAAATTTCCAACGGAAGTATACAGTCACCATATTGAAACGGAGGGTTTGGCTAAAATGGCGAAACACATGGGGTTCAGTGTTGTGGGCATGCCTTTCGTCGAGGTTATTCATTAACAGGTGACACATTTTATATGTTCAATGTACTTTCTTTTTATGGTTTAATTTAATTTTAATACAGAAATGATGTATTTTTTTTATATACTTTTTTTAAAAATGCCGATCCTGAATTACTTTAATAACTCAATTTCAGGGTAACTTTAATAACTCAATTTCGCGGTACCTTTAATAACTCCATTTCACGGTACCTTTAATAACTCAATTTCACGGTACGTTTAATAACTGAACTTCGCGGTACCTTTAATAACTCAATTTCACGGTACCTTTAATAACTCAATTTCACGTCACCTTTAATAACTCAATTTCGCTGTATCTTTAATAACTCCATTTCACGGTACCTTTAATCACAGACCTAATAACAAATAGATTGGACACTACGAAAATTATCTAAATTTCACGTGGCACAGTGCGAAAGTTTCACAAATTATTTCCAACTTTAAACACACGTTTATAGATACAAGTTTCATTCATGCCAAATACCATCACACATTTAATTTTCTTTCCAATGATAGTATTTTTCTTTCTCTTACATTTAGAGCAAAAAAAGGAGTTTGACGGAAACTTTGACTATGTCAAAACCTTGATTTATTTAGAGAAAAGCGAAAAATGATGACATTTTTAACTTTAAACATCTCTTTATACAATTTCTTACTTTCAAATAAAGATAAATTATTATAATCCCATTTTGCTATTCACTATGAATCGTTTAACTGTATTCTCATAAAAATCAGTGAATAATTGAGAGACGAGATAGAAGGAAAAGGTAAGGTGCCACGTGATATTTTGGTTACTTCATTGGTTAAGAAAGGAAGTTTCCTATCTGTTTATTAATATGTCTGTGCTTTAATGACTCAATTTCACGATACCCATGTACGTATTAAGAGCAGGCAACTGCGACTCCCACCAAGCAAAGTATGAGTACGAGTTATAGCTCTTGTATTATTAAAGTTTATGTACAGAAACTGAATAACTCAGTCTTTGTCAATTTAAAGCAGTTTTTGTTTGCAAATATATCGTTTTCTGCGGATTTGAATGAAAGAATTTTATGGATGTATTTTCCTCAATGTTTTTTTCTTTTAACTTGGCGTACATGTACCGATCAACTAACTTCACTTTAATTTCGATCAAGTATTTAACCGTCAGATGTCGGTCATTCTGGTCATTATGGTTAAAGGGACATTCGCCAGTCTTTTTTGATTTATTCAACTCTTGGCGTCTCGTTATTCTTCATACGTTGGATATTTGCGAATCATTATTAATCATTATTTGAACAGTTAAAATCAAATAACGAAAAAACCAATTGTAACATCTCTGCAGTTCTTCAGGTGAGAAGGTTCTAGGCGACCGTGCATATGTTAATTTCGATGTAAATGGAGATGGGCCTGGCTGACGCCATGCGACCTTTTTGTGTTGGTAAACTCCAATTCAATACTCTAAACGCAACGAGTAAACCATGCTACTCGGGTAGATGTTTTGAAATTGAAATGAAATTAAAACATGTGATAAAACTATTCAACATTCCATATAAAGCCTAAAAAAAAAACATGTGTGTTTCTGGTTTCACCCTGTCAAAAAGTTAGGGTAGGTAGGTAGGAAAAAGTTTTTTTTTATATATATTGTTCGCATATATTATGCCATTTTTGTACTAAGGCAACTTTTTGATAACCTTTGCAATCCAGATTAGATGCTTAACAACTCTGGCTAATAAAATTATCGTTTGAATAAAAAAAATAATTGTTTTTTTTTTTTTGTTTTTTTTTATTAGGCCTAAGGACGTAATTTATAAAGGTTGTACAATAAACGTGTATATGACAAAACACCTTCGGTAAACCAGGGGTATAGCATGCAATCAAGGAGTTTCAAGGACAATTAATATGTATCTCCATACTGTGTTTATAAGCAGCTACACTGAAATGCAATGTATTTCTCAATCTCTATCAGAGTTGTCGCTCCTGGCACTCACTTTTCGATGCAATGAACGACAACTCTGGATAGAGAGTTGAGTGATATATAAAAAAGCAATGACAAACAACGCACGGCGCTGATTATGCAATGTCATTTCCATGTATATAAGATTGTGCAATTCTTTGAAAATCAGAAGAGAAAGATACTTCTTACCACAGTTTATTACTATTTTACTAATTATCTTGTTTATTGTCCGATAATTATAAATTTGAGATTTGATCAAAATTATGTTTATGTAAGTAGACATCGTCGAATCGAAGACTGTGAGTCACATGGTTTATTCCATCTAGTGTATTGTTCCGCTTGCTTTGTATACTCTGGACAAATATGTTATTATTGTTTGTATTTTTCTTTTAGAAGTAACGAATCATATAGTTCTAATAACATTGGCGGCGTCCGTGGTTGAATGGTTAAGTCTTTGACTTGAAATCACTTCCTCTCACCGCTGTGGGCTTGCGCCATCATTGGACTCATGTGACCAGGAATCTTTTTGTGAGGAAGCTATCTAGCTGGCTTGTGGAACGTCGGTGGTTGTACCCAGGTGCCCGCCCGTGCACGAAAAAATGCCCGGAGGGGCATCTGGGGTCTTCCGCCACCAGTGGAAGCTGGAAAGTCGCCATATGACCTTAGGTGTTGGTGCGTCTCTTAACTCCAATTCAATTTGCATAACATTCGGATAGCGTTAACGTTGTGTTTTGTTATATAAAAACAAATCGCTTGTTTGGTTTACGGATTTTATAAATGGATATACATACGTTATGATTAAAAAATATATTTTATCTAGTTTGAAATTGCATAATTTGTTTATTTCACAATATATTAATGATTTATATAGACAGTATATACAAAAGTTAAACCTATATCAACACGTTTTATAAAGTTTACTAATAAACTGTATAATTGTTATTATAATTATTGGTTAAAACTTGTTTAATTCAATTTTGATTTTATAAAATCCTTTGTACATTGTTACATTCCTAATAATAAAATAAACACAATGTCAAAGTGCATAAATGTGTTCAGTTACTTATGTTTTTGTCAACAAATACGGAGTAGGAGATACTCTTTTCTACACACACTGCACCCACGTTGCAAATACAATTAATGTAGATACAGTGTTTATATGCTAATTAGCAATATGTAACGCAAAGAACACAACACGCAAAGAACACAATGTTTATCTTCTTAATGAAGTGAGGAGCCGGGGTGCTTGTATGCGTGCGTGTGTGTTGTAGTTGGATGGGGCGAGAAGGAGGGAGCGGGGAGGGCGGGGGTGTTACGTCGCTTTTATCTTTCAGTCATCACGACGGTCTCTTCTTGTAGACATGAGATGAAGGCTCAAATCTATAGTGCTCTACGACTGAACCCACGACCCCCCGCATGCGAGATGGGTACTCTTCCATTCCACCAAATAGCCAAGGGCCGTCCATGTTGTGTAAAATACAGTTCGAGGATGCTCATTGTGTCAAGCTTAAAGCTGTGATTCGCACGTTTTACTTCATCGAATATCACTTTTGTTTGAATTGAACTGAAATGGGTTTTAAGGCGCACCAACACAAGAAAGGTTATATGGCATGAACATGCCAGGCTCATCCTCCATGTACATCGAGAACTTTTGATAATGTGAAGGTGCAATCTTCCGGAAACCATTTCAAAATGGCTTATTCCGTTTTATCATTGCAAAACTCTGTACCCATCATCACTTTTAAAGGGGTTGATGCACTATTTATTTAAAAGTGCTCTGAAAAAAGTGAAGAAAGCTGAAAGAATTATCAAAATACCATGGAAAATAAAGGAGATATGACCTATTGAACATTTGCAAAAAAACATAAAGGGAGGCAGCCACCTTGGAACGATGACGTCATCGCGCCTTTTTACCATAAATGGCATACTGACAAAATATATTTTAAAGAAAAGATCATCACTGCAAATGAAAATAAGCATACGATGTATGCATTTTACATTTGTATATTTATTTTTAACCAATTTGCAGTGGTTTTCTTCGTTTAAAAGATATTTTGTCAATATGTCATATATGGTAAAAAGACGCGATGACATGATCATTCCAAAATGGCCGCCTCCACTTATGTATCTTTGTACATTTTCAATAGGTCATATCTCCTTCATTTTTCATGGTATTTTCATAATTATTTCAGCTTCAAGTTTTTCAGAGCCGTTTAAAATAAATTCTGTTGAAAATAGTGCACCAACCCCTTTAAGAAACTAATCTGCCAAATAACAGCAATATTGTTCATTTAAACCAGGTTTTCAGGTCATATAATAATGTATATTTGCAGATTAGAAGTATAGGTTTATTCACAGTTTCTATAAATACTCGTGATTGAATATGGGTAAAATGAATTTCTAGTCGGTAACTCTTTAAGTCGACGCTCTAGTTTTGGGGTTTGACCTGGCTGGTTGAAGCCGTTTATATTGTGTCTATATACTGTATATCATCGTCAGTAGGTTTAGAAAAGTTATGTGATTGTTGTTGGCGGGATCGCTACACTCCTTCATTCATTTCATTGCAACATAGCAATACAATTTAGACAAGTAATTGCGTAAACAAACTGAAAGTCACTTATTTTGACCGTCCATTGTGATATAACTTCGCAACGTATATATTAAACATTGTTGTAGTCAACTCGTTCAACAACTATTTTTAACAGTTACACATTTGGTATAGGTCGGGTGGGGTTGGACGAAACTGACAAAAACCGCTTAGGCCATCCTTAAAAAAGGTTTGCTGTGCTCCGACCCATAACGTTTTAAGTGGGTAGGTAGGTAGGAGTTTTTTTCATTTTACCGAGTCATCTGACAGTGGTGAAAGCGTTTTACAAAACATTGTGTCCTATCTGTATTATATACTGAAAGGAAAAAGAAACGCGACATGGGAATTTCCGCTATATATTACAAGGAAATTCCAAGATGTTTTGAAGAAAAAAGTTGCAGTTAGTTAGAGAAAGGACACAACTGTGATGTTGTAGACGTTTTAATCAAAGTACATGTAGTAACAAGAAATTCATCAATGTTGAAGTTCCTCTTTGAAAAATTGAGCCAGTTTGGTACTGTATTTAACGTAAAGAGTTTGCAAAATTTTGCATCCTAAGTTTGCGCCAAACGCGTACTCTGTCAATAATGAAAGTTTGCAGGAATACTATTTGCTGTGTTACGTGTTGTTTTAGTCTACCATTCGATTAACAGCAGCATATTGTACATACAATATATAACGGAAATTCCCGTGTCACGTTTCTTTTTCCTTTCAGTATACATACATCTCATTCATTGATATTAATTTACAATATACAGTGCCCTCCATTATTCTCTTTTCGCACTGTTATAATCTCATTGCATTACATGTAAACCCCATTTAATGGATACCTTAACATTTACTGAATTGAATTGAATTGAATTGAATTGTGGTTTTAAGGCGCACCAACACATGAAAAGGTTATATGGCGCCTAACAGGTATAAACATGCCTGGCTCATCTTCCATGTACATCGAGATAAAATATGGAAAATGGGCCTAGAACCTTCTCACCCTGAACTGCAGAGTTGCTGCAAATTCTATTGTAAAAACACCATTTATGCTGGAGCCACGTTATTGTTTTTCTGCCACTGCTCTTTTGATGCGAGCGAGATAGCACCTGAAACAATTCAGGGATCATGATGAAGACCTTTAATGAACATGAACAAAAAATGATAAAATGAACATGAATTTGGGGGGGGGGGGGGGGGGTGATTCTACCCCTCTGCCTTCCCCTCCAAAGGGATCTTCTTTGCCCCGTGACCAAACGGGGGCCCCCGGGAACCACACAGGGCCAATATTTACTGAAAAAGTCCTACAATTCCTAGATTTATGTTTTATATTTAGAATACATGTTACATTTCGTAATACATATAATAGTTCCAACATTTTCACTTAAAACCATACAACATTTGAATAGAAAAATAAACGTTTGAACATTCTATCTGGGTAGGTCAGACAACAGTTTGAAAATAAAACAAAACTTATGAAAAAATGTATATCCATCAAAAACGTGATAGATTCATGTTGATTTCATTTTTTCTACAAGTTTAAAATCGATTGATTCAGCATGTAATACAATAGGGATTATAACAGTTGTAAATAGCCTTATGGAGGGCACTGTGTATATACCCGATATGTGGAGGTCACTGTGTATATACCCGATATGTGGAGGTCACTGTGTATATACCCGATATGTGGAGGGCACTGTGTATATACCCGATATGTGGAGGTCACTGTGTATATACCCGATATGTGGAGGTCACTGTGTATATACCCGATATGTGGAGGGCACTGTGTATATACCCGATATGTGGAGGTCACTGTGTATATACCCGATATGTGGAGGTCACTGTGTATATACCCGATATGTGGAGGTCACTGTGTATATACCCGATATGTGGAGGTCACTGTGTATATACCCGATATGTGGAGGGCACTGTGTATATACCCGATATGTGGAGGTCACTGTGTATATACCCGATATGTGGAGGTCACTGTGTATATACCCGATATGTGGAGGTCCCTGTGTATATACCCGATATGTGGAGGTCACTGTGTATATACCCGATATGTGGAGGTCACTGTGTATATACCCGATATGTGGAGGTCACTGTGTATATACCCGATATGGGTGCGATTTGCGGCACAATCCTAAAAAGTGCTAAAAAATAAATCAAAGTTCCATCAATGCTAAATAAAACAGGCGGGGTGGGGTGAATATTGGCAATCACTTATCCAGCGGGGGCGGGGGATGTTGAACATTTGCCAGCAGAGCGTGGTATCATTGACAAGCACTTGGGGGCATGGGATGGTGAAAACTGACACTCACTTAAGCCATCGGGGATGGGAGGTGTAGAGTGGTCGAAACATTGACACTCACTTAGCACATGGGATTCCTTACACTGTACAAAACACATACATGTCATAAACATTTTAATTTTCAAACAGGAACAAATAAAATATATAAATTAAACTAAAACCATGAATACCTTGCGTATATACTTTTGAACGATAACACAAACGGTGGCTGTTTTTTCATTTAAGCCATTTATATCATTTCCTTGTGTGAATGCTACATTAAATTAATACCTTTTTATTGCAATTTAACAATGCACGTGTTATTCAATGCACTTGTATTCCTTCGATGTTGTCATACTTGATTATTGATTATTGATAGCTCTGGAAAACTTTATAAAGGGTGAAAGTATTATCAAAATCGGATGATACCAGTAAACAAAAAAAATATTACAGTTTGAAGGTTCTTCTGAAACGGATATAAAAGCCGCCATTTTGAGAACGATGACATACCAGTGCTGAACATGTATGTAATATTTATAAAACGATAATTTACGTATTTATAGGAAAGAAAATCATGACAACTATATTAATTTAATTTTTTACTAAAATGCAATAGTGCATTATACAATCACTTAACTATTTTGCATTCATGTGCAGTGATTTCTTTTTCAATTGGCCTTATAGGTCACTTAGAACTATAACGCCATTGTTCTCAAATTGGAGGCTTTCATTTCCTGTTTAGAAAACCTTCAAATTGTCATATCTTCTTTGTTTCTAATCCGATTTTTAGAATACTTTCATCATTTTTCAAGTTTTTTCAGGGCGATCTTTATAATACTTTCATCCTTTTCCAAGTGTTTTTTTCAGAACCGTCATTAAGTATTTGTGTTTGTTTGTTTGTATGGTGTTTTACGTCATATGCAATACATGTAAGGTTATATATGACGGTCGATTTTTTGTGGTGGAGGCACTTTTCCTGGGTAGAACCAGTACTGTACACTTCCGCCATCCGTAAGAATCGACACTTCCTCACTTACAAGTCGAGCTCCCAATAGGATTCGAACCCGCAGCGGTGAGAGGCGAAGGTTTATAACGCCACGTCGTTAACCATTCAGCCACGGAGACGCTCTCTCATTAAGTAAGCTTGTTTGACTATATGCCTACATTCCCTAAACGCAAAGTTTTACGCCAGTTTATAACTACGTTATTCAACCGTTTAATACTTTAAACAACGAAGCAATCACACATTGACACATACAATGACATCACACTTGCCTTACATATCACAGATTTGCATATACCAGTTTAATATGACGATTCCGTAACTTTTCAATAAATTCAAGTTCCGAAGTTTTCATCTCATCACAGTCATTTGGCGTCACTAGAAAGCGTTCGTTCCATTCGGATTCATTTACCACGAGCGGAAATGAACTCTTCTTACTTATAAGGCAATACATTGCTACTCGTGTCTGAACTTTATTATAGTATTTAACTTCTTCAAAGAAATCGTTTGTTTGATTTGAAATTTTTGTCATGAATATATCGTAAAAGCAATTGTATACTGCAATGTCGAGAAAGTTTCTGTCTTTGAACTTTCTCCGGTCTATGTCAGAGATATTCGTCTCACCTGAAGACGTATGCGCATGCGCATTAACCGGAATGTGAAGGATGCTGGGAAGGTTCCAGTTAAGCAAGCGTCTCATTAACACGAGCGATTCGCTAAAATGTTCCGTCACCATAACAAAATGGAAGGCACGTCCGAGGTAATCTAAATAATGCTGGATTTTATTAGTGTCCTGAATATGAATTCCTCTGGGGAAACCAAAATCGTATGCCATGAAGTTTTTTGTGAGGCTAAACTCGTCCTTGTCGTACAGCTCTGGATACCTGACTAGATTTTGTATGAAGTTTTCCTTCGGCACATTTGCTAGATAAGGAATTTTCCAAACGTCCCTGTGATAGAAAGCGGCTGAGATCATTGCATCTAACGGTTCTCGCACTATTCCGATATTCAAGGTGTCTTTGGGTAGGAAGCGCGAGAACAGCGTCGCGTTAAACACCGAATGCATGGCTAAAATATCGTATTGACTTCCACGAACCGGGTCCAAAACTGATTCGTGAGTCTCTCCGTAATGTGAAAAATGGCCTCCCTTCACCGGAATTATGAAAGTTAAATTTCGTTTGCTCCCAAAACGAAATAAAATGTTTTGAATCGAACTTCCTCCAGCTTTGTGAACTTTCAAGAAGGCGATATGGCAAACTTGCCGTTTGGAACTCGCATTCTTTTCCAGAAAAGGCGCATTTGAGCCGACTCGAATTCTTTCGTTGGTGATCAAAAACAGGATAGTTAGTGCAGTTAGAAACAGGAACCATAGCCATGGCCGCTTTCTGAAATTTAAAGATTTTTTTTTTTTAATATAGGTTTACTTCTGCCTAGGCAGGTTGGTGGCATATATGTCGGTAAAATAGTACTTCTTTTTGTTAAAAAAAAGTTCTGACGTGGCTCCATAACCAAATAGTGTGAGTAAGGTATTGTCTAGCTATGTGCCAAGTGTGGTTGTGGTGTCAAACAATGCAAACAATTTTCGCTAATCTGCCCCACAAATCAACTGAGATTTAAGGGACACACGGCTATGTTCATTAAATCGTTTATTTTAAAGGGACACACGGCAATCTTGAAGTGTTTGAAATGGGTGCCTCGATTTTTATATCAAGTATCATTTTTACTTTTACCCTGGTTACATGCGGGACGCCGTGAGTTTTTAAAAAATAAAGATTGCCGTGTGTCCCTTTAAGGGAATATAGTGACACAGACAAACACCTTCATCATTGAGATTTTGAAAAAAGTGGGAAAAGGTGTAGGATTATTATCGAAGAAGATATATGGTGGCATATTTCTGCCACGAGATAGCTAGATAATTTATCGAGTATTTTTCGCGATAATGTTACTTTTTCTCTTTAATTTTCAACAATTTTATCTAACAAAACTTGCTGCGATACTGCCCTCTTCTGCCATCACGCGGCATTTAACAAGATAACTGAGAGATTTTCGTGAAAATTCAATTACTATCTCGAAGAAAGCATGGTACAGGTATCGCGATAATTCTCTAGAAACCTGAATCATGATGGCAGAAGTGGACATTAGCGTGGCATTTAACATGATATTTTATCTTACAAATTGTATAAGATTTTCGCGAAAATTCATTATTATCTCGAAAAATACATGGTACTATCTAGGAATAATCATGATAATTATCTAGCTATCTCGTGGCAGAAATATGCCACCATAAAAATATGACCATTTGAAGGTTGTTCTGATCGGATATGGAAACTACCCATATTCAATCACAGTTCTAAATTATCATATATGGCACATCACGTGACGTAAATAAATTAACTACAAATTATTGCAAAATCCTTTACTGGTCAAATGAAGAATTGATAACACTTTAGTATACTTATTTTTCATACCTTTGCTGTATTATGTCCCCTGTAAATCAGTTAATGGACATATTTATAAATATTCCATATATGGTCATTTAGAACTGTGATGTCATAGTTCTCAAAATGGCGGCTTCCATATTCGTTTCAAAAGAACATTTAAACGATATCTTTTTTGTTTATCATCCGATTTTGATCATTCTTTCACCTTTGACAAAGTTTTTCAGAACTCTCAGTAATAACGATTGTTTGGCTGTATGCATACATTGCACTCCACGTTATTTTTTTCTAGATAACCCGCATATCTGCAAACCATTGTAAAAACTTATTTGAATAGTTCAATGCAAATTGTTTTGCATAATATAATTTGTTGATTATAGTGACAGGGCCTTTTTACCAGTTTTGGGGAAGGGGCCTTTTGACCTAAATTGGGGAAAAAATCCATGAATGGGAAATGAAATTTCCAGAGGTAAGTTTAAAAAATGAGGAAAACTGCATGCTTTTAAGAAATTTGGTTGGGGAAGGGGCCTTATACAGGCCGCTGCAAAGAAGGGTAAAAAGACCCTGATTGAACTAATAATATATTTAAACATATGGAAGAAAATTTACGAACAAATTTAAACTCCAAACCTTATTACTTCTTATTTAATTATTCGCAAGTATGGGTTTAAAGGGACACACGGCAATCTTGAGTTGTTTAAAACTCTGGGCGTCCCGTTAATTATCCTACATTTGTTCAATCATTAATATTAATTATTAGAGTAGTTCGAAGCAAGTTGTTTTTAGTTATTACTAACTGTCGTAAATATTGCACCAATAATATAAACATTTGTTAAAATAACGAAGAAAACTGAAATCTCATTTTTTAAATTTAATTATATGCAAGCAGTTTTAAAGTCGGAATGATACAGGATTAATACACCGAGGTGCTAATTGCAATGCTTGATATAAACTCAAGATTGCCACGTGTCCCTTTAAAGTCAAATTCTACACTGGATTAATTCCTGATACATACAAGATTGTCGTGTGTTCCTTTAAATTGCTTCAGTTTCATTTTACTGCTCCTAATATGCAAATCAACTTCTACCTGCTTGGAATGGAAAACGGATATCCAAACTTGGTATAGAAATACATGCGAATCTTACCGCATTCTGACACGATCGTGGTACAGATACAGTCAGAAGTAATTGAGTCTGTACTGCAAAACTACACTATGCAAACTTTTAACACGAAACTGTCTTCGTTTTTGAAAAGAAATTGTCATTTTAACTAATGAGGAGGGACTATACGCATTAAAACTACACACATATATCATACATGCACAGACGCACGCACACTTTTAATGATTGTCTGGGGGCTGGCGTGGCAAAGTGGATAGGACCGTGGACTCGAAATCCGGAGAACCCGGAGTTTCGTCGGCGAGTTCTTGGTCAAGACACGTTCCGTTAGCCTCGTACGTCGGATGGTAACGTTAACCGGACGGCCCTTGTATCATAGTCTATCCTCCAAGCACGCTAAAGAACCATAGCCATCTTCAACCATTACGTGTATGTGTATGCAAGGAGCGACAACTCTGGGTAGAGACTGAGACATATTTTCGTTAGTAGAGTAGGAGTAATACTCAAGGTTTTTCGTGCGGCCCTTTAATACTTGGCCACATCCCAAATCTGTGTGTTTTGTAAAATTGCCAAAGTCATCTTTCTTTTTTTTTTTAAATGTCTCGATTGTTAATTTGTTATTCAAACCCATCAGTTATATTGTGACATTGCCAGGGGACAGAATATATTATAAATAGATATTTTACATGATTATACGATGAAAGAAAAACGCTTACGTTTACATTTAAATATGGTATTGGAGCAGTATTCAAGTATTAATTATAATAATTCTGCAGATGTCTGTTAAAGAGATGCGCCATTTCATAAAATACAGACACACGAGTTTGTACTAGAATGATGATTATATAGTATGTAATATATAGGGTGTAATATATAGAGAATGGTCTAATCGATTTGATTTAAACTTGATGGGCGGTGTTTAAATCAACGAATGAGATGAGCTCATACTCTATTTGCTTTTTTTGCTTTTTTTTGTAGCATGTCTATTTCATCTGTCTGCCATAATCTAACTTAACTAGTAGTTAGAGTATACATCAGTCATTCTGACAGGTGTTATTTTCAATTAAATGATTTACACTGTGCAAATACAAAGGAAATGTCAGCGACCATGCTACAAATACAATTTGTATTGAGTTGATGTAGAGAAAAATTGTTTTGCCTTTTTGTTGTTGTTTTTTGATGAACATTAGTTATATATATCATACCCAGACTCATAGTCAATACGTTATACACATATATTGTACCTTATGTCAGGGAGTACGTTATGTGCATCGCAAAAAACACGCTTATTGAAGTACTGTCATTGATCTGAAATTGTTTCACACATTTGTTTTCCATAATTCTTTGATGAAAAGTACCGCAGGCATTCGGCGAATTCGAACTGCTAACCAATTCATACTGACATAAGTCAAACACACGAAGTTAAAATGCTGGACACTAAGATGGCGGACGTACGGACGGACAGTACAGCGGCATGGCCTAGTGGAATAGCGACTGCCTCATATGTTGGAGGTGGTGGGTTCATTCCAAAGACTTTATAAAAATGGTAAGAGTAGCTCGCTTGCTAGACGCTCAGAATAAAATTATAAAGGGTAGATCTACGACTTGCCGGCCGGGTGTCAGTATAATGTGACTGGGTGGAGTATCATGCCATGTGTCGACGGCGTGGTATTCCAGTGTGGCAGCATTACATGTGTAAAGGTGAGCAAGCAGCTCACCGCTATTATAATGCAAGCTGGTTAAACAGACGTTAAACACCATACATTCAAACGAACGGACTTCCGGAAAAAGTGTGGACTATAATTTAAATATATTTCAAGACTGTTTTCTGGAGAGCATGTAATAAAGCTTGATTGCAAAGTCACACCTTCTCACCACAAACTACATGTACACTACCCAACTTTTATAATCGGTCACCCAGGTTTTTTGAAAATAACACGAATACTAAAAACTGGAAATCACCGAAACACATACCAATATTTTATAAGTTTATCAACAAGGTTTTTAGTCCAATCAAGGCAGATTTATAAATCGCTAGCGATATTTGTTAAACAACGCCATTACAATTTCAAATGAAAATATTATTAAAAAATACATAATTCTTTGAAAAGTGACCGATTATAAAAGTTCAGTAGTGTATATATAGTATGGTGCGCAATGGAACGCTTTAAATGCAAAGTACACGTTTCCTTGTCAGTTACCTGAGATTGTGTAACATGCATGATAGTACGTGACGTGACAGACGGTGTTACTACAATGTATACATAAATATGCTACCTTGCGCTCAATGTATATTACCTTGCACTAATGTTAATTATATACTTCCGCACGCGAGCATAGCGTGATAGGTTCGTTATTATATTTAAAGGGACACACGACAATCTTGATTTTTTTTTTGATTTTTTTATGTAAGTCTTGAAATTAGTAGCAGTTTATTAATCCAGTATCATATTGATTTTACAGCTGAATATTATTAAATAAAAAAAAATGAATTATTCAGTTTTCTTCTTATTTTTCATAGTTTTATATGTATTATGGGTGCAAAATAATCAACAGTTATTGATATGCAAAAATAATTAGTTTTATACTATTTTTATGATTAATTTTAATGACTGAACACATGCAAGTTATGTATAAAAACACTGGATGCGGCGAGTGTTTACAAAATCAAGATTGCCCTGTGTCCCTTTAACGGTAAACAGAGTAGAACAGTCTTGAATATATGATCTTGACTGCTGACAATATGATGCCTCTCCCGGTCTATATGTTTCCTATCCCGACTATGTTTTCCCTCTCTCGACTATATGCTTCCTCTCCCTGCTATATGATCCCTATCCCGACTATGTGTTCCCTCTCCCGACTATATGATTCCTCTCCCTGCTATATGTTCCCTATCCCGACTATGTGTTCCCTCTCCCGACTATATGATTCCTCTCCCGGTTATATGTTCCTCTGCCGAATATTTGTTCCTCTCCCGACTATAATTATGTTCCCTCTTCCGTCTATATGATTCTTCTCCCGAAAGTATTTTCCCTATTCTGACTATAATTATGTTCCCTCTTACGTCTATATGATTATTTTCCATACTATTTGTCCCCTCTCCCGACTATATGTTCCCTCTCCCGACTATAAGATTCTTCTCCTGGTTATATGTTCCCTCTACCGACTATATGTACCCTCTCCAGTCTATATGTTCTCTTTCCCGACTATAAATTCCCTCTTCAGACTTCTTGTTCGATCTCGCGGCTGCATGTTCCCCCTCCCGACTATATTTATGTTCCCTCTCCAGGCTGTTTGTTCCTTCCTCAGCTATATGTTCCGTTTCATGTTCCCTCTCCCGACTTAATAATCCCTCTCCTGATTATATATTCCCTCTCCTGGATATATGTCCCGACGCTGTACTCCCTCTCCCTCTATGTTCCCTTCCCAGACTATATGTGGTTTTCAAATATATAATTATATATATATATATATATATATATATATATATATATATATATATATTAAGCCTATGACCAAGTTTAGTAAAGATGATATCCAAAATAAAGGTGCTAGTGTGTTACGACAAAATAGTTTTTTCATTAAATCAAGGGTCATAACTGTGTGTTTATTATCCGATTGGTGTTTTTCAAACTCGTCTGAGCTTTTATCGATATTAAGATTCTGGTAAAGATTGAATGCAAAATGAAGGTGCTAGAGTATTGACGAGGCAAACTATAGCATTTTCGAGAAATCAAGGGCATTAACTCTGATGTTCATTATTCGATATTGGCGGTTTTCGAACTCGTTCGCGCTTTAATTAATATTAAAACTCTGACCAAGTTTGGTAAATGGCATATGTAAAATGAAGATGCTAGCGTGTTGACAAGGCACGACTTTAGCATTTTTTATGAAATCAAGGGCATTAACTCTGATATTCATTTTCCGATATTGGAGGTTTTCGAACTCGTTCGAGCTTTAATTAATATTAAGACTCTGACCAAGTTTGGTAAATGTCATAGGCAAAACGGAAGAGCTAGCGTGCTGAAAAGGTAAAATATAGTATTTTTCTTAGATCAAGGGCTACACTTGTTAATTATACCTTCATTCGTTAAAGGGTCTTATGCGATCTAATATTAATCCAAATATGATCAGTAAAACAATTGTGTAGCATGGTTGCTGACATTTCCTTCAATGCTGGCTAATTTTAGGCTATGTTTGACGGTCTATTGATTGAATCAACTATATCTCAACAACCACTGCTCGATTTGTTCTGAAACTTTGTCAGATGCTTTGTTAGGTCAAGGGACATCATGTAATGCCAAAATTACCAAGGTCAAGGTCATATTTTGCGTTATTTCCCCCAAAACTTAACCTTGGTTATGTAAGTTAACCTCAGTTAACTGTATGTGATTGCCTCATTTTCTTTGTTTGATACGTGGTCATATGTATTGTTGGCATTGGTGGACATCACTGAACGACAAACATTACCAAGGTCTAGGTCATATTTTGCTTATTTTCCCCAAACCTAACCTTGATTAGGTAACTTAACCTCACTTAACTTGACGTGATTGTCTCACTTTGTCTTTCATACTTGGTCATATGTATTGTTGGCATTGGTCGACATCAATGAAGGACAAAAATTACCAAGGTCAAGGTCATATTTTGCTTATTTTCTCCAAACTTAACCTTGGTTAGATAACTTAACCTTGGTTAGGTAACTTAACCTCACTTAACTTGATGTGCTTGTCTCACTTTATGTCTTTCATACTTGGTCATATGTATTGCTGAATGGTGGACATCGCTGAATGACAGAAAATACCAAGGTCAAGGTCATGTTTTGCGTTATTTACCCTAAACATTCGTTTGGTTAGGTAAGTTGACCTCTAACTTTTCTGATAACTTTAATTTAATTGTTTGATACTTGGTCATAATTATGTATTGTTGGCATTGGTGGACATCACTGAACGCGGACAAAAAATACCAAGGTCAAGGTCATATTTTGCGTTATTTTCCCAAAACTTAAACCTTGGTTAGGTAACTTAATCTTACTTTATGTGATTGTCTCACTTTAAGTCTTTGATACTTGGTCATATGTATTGTTGGCATTGGTGAACATCGCTGGACGACAAAAAATATCAAGGTCAAGGTAATATTTTGCGTTAAGTTCCTCAAACTTAACCTTAGTTAGGTAACTTAACTTCAGTAACTTAACTTCTTATGATTACCTCTTTTATTTGTTTGATACTTGGTCATTTGACGTGTTGTCTTTGGTGGACATCATTTAAGCACACATTTAATAAAATATTTCATATGCCATTTACCGCGTTGGGCGAGACACCCTCAGATCGAGGTCTTGTTATAGGGTAGGACCAGTACTGGATGCGTTCCGCCATCCAGACCGGAAGAAGAAGAAGAAGAAGAAGAAGAAGAAGAAGAAGAAGAAGAAGAAGAAGAAGAAGAAGAAGAATAATATCGGCAAAGGACAAGAGAACCGATTAATTAGGGAGAGATATAGGTTCTTGATACAATCAACACTTTTAATATATCTAACCATTTATTTGTATTTTTTTCTTCAAATTTTGAGGTTTTCGAAGAAGAAGAAGAAGAAAAAGAAGAAGAAGAAGAATGGCGGGAAACGACAAGAGAACCGATTAATTAGGAAGAGATATACCTACTTGATGTAATCCACACATTTAATATATCTAACCATTTATTTTGTTTTCTTCACATTTTGAGGTTTTAGAATTTAAAACAATAGCATGCCATTTACTGCATAAGCTTATTGTATTAACACATTATGTTCTACACATTTAAAATCAATATCACGCCGTTCTGTTGTATATCTATTGTAGATTCTACTGTGTATTAAATTCATATTTTTTTATCCATGCTGAATACACACATTAATATTTGGTTGGGTTTATGCCTGCAGTATCTTATATCTTAAAGGGACACACGACAATCAAAATGATACAGGACACATAAATGGGGACGCTATTTCTTGATGAACACTTCAGATTGCCAAGTGTCACTTTAAATATGCTTGCTATATATTTATAGAATTAAAACAACTGAGTTATTCTTTTTTTTCTTTTTCTTTATTTCTACCATACAGTTACATATGTTATTGGTGCCGTATAATCAGTAATACGCAAAGACAATTTATTTTTATTTTTCCAATACTTAGTGAAAATGATTTGCAAGTATGCAAGTTATGCAGGAAAACGAACTGGGCTGCGCGATTTTTAAAGAAAAAACAAAACATTACAATCTGCCCCTTTAAACCGCAACTATTAATGAAACGTGACACATATTTACGCTTCGGCTATTTTCGAGATATAGTGTAACGAAGTCAAACAACTTTAACAAAGTGCCAGTTAATGGGTATGTGTTTGATCATAAAAGATCGGCCCTATGTTTGTAAATCTCCCAGGTCACCCAATAAATAAACATTTATAGTAATGAACCAAACAGTTATTAGGTCTTGAGTCTAGGCTATTATAGGTCTGTAATCAAACGCGTACATGTATATCAACATGTGAACGATTTCCAATATTAACTATATAAAGCAAATATATCGATAAAACGTTGTAGGTTAACAGCGCGTATTTTTATAAATGTTTAATACACACATAACCAAGCTATAGGCTATATAAAAAAAGGTACTGACACACTGACACATAAAGAAAACAATGACACGTGTACATAAATGCTAATTCGCGATAAACACTCGTAACAGCTCGTTGGAATTCTATAACTAATACATATAAACACTGACATATAAATAGAATAATCACATTTTGTGTGAATAAAGATATTCACTGTAGAAATTTTTTGAAAGGAGTCGTTATATAATTAAGTTGACCCCTGAAAGAAAAATTAACGCTCGTATAAAATACTAACTTTTGTCCAAAGTGCATTACCAAACACTTAAGGTTTCTAGAACGTTAAGAACAATAGCTTCATATATTAAGGTGTATTATTACACAGCCTGCAGTTATACTTTTTGCATTTTTTTATAAGCTTAGTTAACAGCACGCAAAGCAAAGCATTTCTATGGCAAACCAAATTAGTATTTTTTCCAAAACAAGATATCTTCCACAGAGATATCTCTCTGCTTAGAACGATATCTTGCTCGTTAAAGAGATATATATGTAAAAATCGAAGAAAATAGGGTCATACCTCCAGTATTTAAGGGGACACACGGCAATCTTGAAGTGTTTGACTTGGGTATCTGGGTTTATATATCCAGTATCATTTTTAGTTGTACTCTGGTTACCTTAAATCAATAAAATTTTAAGTATTCACTATGTCGTCTTATTATACTATAAGTTTTAATATATATTGGTGGTGCAATAATAATAATATTCCAAATCAAAATGCTTAATACTATTCTTATAATTAATATTAATGATTAGACAAATGCAAGTTATAAAATTTAATACAGAAAAACTAGCGGGACGCCGTCAGTTTTTAAAAAATAAATCGACCTTTAATACAAGGTCGATTTTGACACCGAATCAATCTGCGCATCTAGGCATCACAGGTATTATAAAGCATCGTGGGGGAGAAGACCGATACACACACTTTTCGGGACGGACGGACACTCGGACGGACGGACATGGCTAACGTTATATGACTCCTCACCACTCGGTGGTGGGTTCATAAAAAAGGGTCAGCCTGGTAAATAAATATAATAAATTATTTTGTCGGTCCGCTAAATATGGAAAGCCGTTTAGGACACCCGCTAAATATAGGAACTACCTGCAAACCACCGTGGGAAGGAAACTAAAGATCCGTGTACGAGGATCTTTTTTGCTGCGTAGTAAAAAATCGATGTATTCTGCTGAATGAGGCATGTTTACAAATCGATGTATGACCCTTAGTCCGTTTTCATTCAGTTGTGTATATGACCTGTTTTCCCGTTATAGTCTATATATTTATGTATATTTTTAGTTTAATACATGTATATTAGATATTTAGAACCGACGTCACTGTTCTGTTGCCGATCTAGTAAAAGTTCACGTGTCCTCTTCGCAAATATACAATTGTTTACAATTAGTGCTGACTACTACAGTAACAAAAACTTACCGTTTTATACATGTAGCATATCCGTTGCCAAGCTCTTGTTCACTTTCGTCTGCTTTCCGTTTTAACAAGAAAAATAAAATGCGATAACGTTTACCACTGGTTTTCCACATTAGCACACTGTGTTGTTTACTCTCTCATACTCGACTGCTTTAACCTGCTCTACTTTGTGACGTTGTCATGCTATTAAATGCCAGGGCAAGGAATCTATATATACATTTCCTATCCAGGTACGGATCCAGAATTTGAGAGACGGGGGAGGGTTGTGATGTGGGGGTAGGGTCGTGCGGAGGGGGGGGGGGGGGTGGGGGTGGGGAGGGGGGGGTGCCGGTATTAGTAATATCCCTTGCACGTCCTACTTTTAATTCAGGTGCACTTATCGGAATAGTGTAAGTAAGCGTTAGTTCTATGAAGAACAAGTGTGCGACCACCTGGCACCTAAAATCCGGCCGGCATGCTTTCTGGATTTTAGAGTCGGCGCTCTCCTCTTGATACGCCATTGATCACCTGTTAAATGTAAGACAAAATAATGCGCTACATGTAACACAACTCGTTGCATATTCGCTGCATGTTTGTGATTCTGCATGTTGGTTAAACAGGAGTCACGTGTTGGTAGGACATGATTCCAGCACGTGTTTGGTCAGCAGCACGTGCTTGGTATGCATCACGTGTTTGGTCAGCATATCAGCCATGTAAGAGGCCTGTCGAAGTTGAGATAAGTGAATCTCTCTGCCGAGGTTGAGATAAGTGAATCTCTCTGCCGAGGCTGATATAAGTGAATCTTTCTGCCGAGGTTGAGATAAGTGAATCTGCCTGCCGAGGTTGAGATAAGTGAACCTCTCTGTCAATGGTGAGATAAGTGAATCTTTCTGCCGAGGTTGTGATAAATGAATCTCTCTGCCGAGGTTGAGATTCACTTATCTTTCTGCCGAGGTTGAGATCAGTGAATCTCTCGAGGTTGAGATAAGTGAATCTCTCTGCTGAGGTTGAGATACGTGAATCTCTCGAGGTTGAGATGAGTGAATCTCTCTGCCGAAATTGAGATACGTGAGTCTATCTGTCGAGGTTGAGATAAGTGAATCTTTCTGCCGAGGTTGAGATAAGTGAATCTCTCTGTCGAGGTTGGGATATAAAGTGAATATCATTGATGAGGTTGAGATAGCAAATCTCTCTGCCGAAGTTGAGATAAGTGAATGTTACTGACGAGGTCGAGATAAGTAAAGCTTGACAATAGTTCCAGGTAACTCGTAATAAAGAACACGAGAGAGAGAGAGAGAGAGAGAGAGAGAGAGAGATGACATTATTGTTGTAAATGGGGGTTGGGGCTATATGGGAGAACGGATATACATACATGTCGGAAAACGGACATACATATGGGAGAACGGACAGACGTACATATGGGAGAACGGATAGACATATAGATGGGGGAAGGATACCCATACATGTGGATAAAAACGCGCAAACATAAGGGAGAACGTACAACCATACAAGTGAGAAAATAGATACAAATACAAGTGGGAAAACGGATATTTAAACATGCAAGTGGTAAAACTTTTCTCAATATATACTGCTTGATAGACTTGACATGTGTCGTTAGTTTCATGATACAAATCACATTACTCGGATTTGCATTAAATAAAATTCATCTTTTTAAACATCCATCGATTGCGGAGTACCAATATTAGCCATTCTTATGAAATTCAACAGTAATTTAGGACAATAAGGGACTAATTCACATGCCATAACTGAACAAGTATGGCCTCCTTGGAAGCTGCAATAGTAAAACCCTTATCTGTATTGATATTACCTGATATAAGTCCGAATAATAATGTTTGTATGGTGTCTTACGTCATTTTCAACACATGAAAGGTTATATATGGCGGTCGATTTGTCTGTGGTAGAGGCGGACCACCCATATCTTCTTGGGTGGAACCAGTGACTCCAGTACTGTACACCTCCCGCCATTACACTTCCTCACTTGCGAGTCGAGCTCCGCAGCGGCGAGAGGCGAGAAGGTTTAGGCGGTTACGCAAGGTCGTTAGCCCTCCGGCCACGGAGACGAGAACTCCTTTCGCATATCCCGCTCCAGCCTGGCTGTCGTCCCAGTGGTTATTATTAATTTTTTTAATATTTTGCAATCAGAATCAAAATAAAATCTTAAAATCCCAATCATTTCTAAATAGCTCTGCTTATGTTGATTCAAAGGGGACTTAATGCAGCCTATTTTATTTGATGATATATTGAGTTGTCTCATATAGTATAAGGTGTAACAATTGATTGTTGCATTGAGTTGTGTGTGAATTAAAATTTAAATGCCATGTTGTCATTCATATCTAGACCCAAATTAAAAATGAATAACTTACATTCTCATCACAAATGACACATATCCACAGAAAACTGGGGGTCATGTATCTTCTAAGAAAGAACTTGTCTCATGAATGAATGCTCCCTTTAAAAACATAAACACTGAGATGCCATAATATTGTATTCATACACCCATTTCCATATAAGCAAAATAAATTAAAAACTCACAATTTTAACATGACAATGCTTGAAAAATGTAACAAATAGATCAACAATGTAATATAAACCAAAAAAGCACTTTTAATTAGTGAAAATACATTTTTTTTACAAAAAGAAATGAGAATTATTTATTGACGCCATTATGCATTATACCCCAGGCCGACACTTACTGTGTTGCGATGGGTGTGATACACCTATAAACATTAACAAACATGATGATAGTCAGTCTAATCACGCTCAAACGCCTCTGTTATAGACTTATCAGTATTGTAAACAACAAAAACAAATAGAGCATGACAGTCAAGTTATTGGAAAAAAAAGATCTTGTCATCCGATGTAATGTTAGCCATCTACCTAAGGTAATACATCGGGTGTTTGTTAATATACACTGGCGTAGTAACGTTTTAGATATAGGGAGAGGAGGAGGCGTAGATTTTGTTTTGTTTTTTATTTTGTACGTGTATGTCAGACATGTTACATTACTGCTAAGAGCTACACCTTCCTCGACCCCACTCCTTCCCACCCCACACACCCACCCCATTGGCGGCGGTAATTCCAAATAATATTAAATATCACGTCACTGTGAAATTGGAGTTGTTGCGATTGGTTATATAACAATTAAATGAACTGAACTGAATGTTGTTTAACGGCTCATCAACACAGTACAGGTTATTTAGAGCCGCCCCAGAGAGAGGGGAAAGATACATAGGAATCCGGGAACCTGCCCTACTCTTATTATCGAATAGATTCCTATGGTTCTTTAACGTGCTCGAAGGATAGACCGATACACGGGACCGCCCGGTTTACGTCCCCATCCGACGGACGAGTACAATTAAATGAAACGTTTAATGAAATGAATTGAATTGAATTGGGGTTTTAAGGCGCACCAACACATGAAAGGTTATATGGCGCCTAACAGGCCATGCTCATCCTCCATGTACATCGAGATAAAATATGGAAAATGGGCCTAGAACCTTCTTACCCTGAACTGCAGAGTTGCTGCAAATTCTATCGTAGAAACTCCATTTACGCTGGAGCCACGTTTATTGTTTTTCTGCCACTGCTCTTTAGATGTGAGCGAGATGGCACCTTGAACAATGCAGGGATCATGATGAAGACCTTTAATGAACATGAACAAAAAACGATAAAATAAACATGAATTTGGGGGGGATTATACCCGCGTGTAATGAAGCTATGTTTTGAACCTATGTTTTGGAAGTCATCAGCATGTTTTTAATGTAATAGTTCTTCCATATATTATTAACTGTTGATTATAATGCCCCAAATACTATACTTTTAACCTATGGAACAAGGAAACTCAAAATTGTATTTAATTATATGCAAGCAGGTTTAAAGTAAAAATGATACTGGATAAATAAATTGAGACGCTATTGTCAATGTTTGATAAGCACTTCAAGATTGCCGTGTGTCGCTTTAAACTATATTTACAAACACAACTGAAATAAGTTTTAGAGTACTTAAACAAACTGGGGCCTGTACATACGTGGCAGGTGTTCGTGGTAACAGTTTGTCAAACCACACTTCAAGACAAGGTAATACTCTCACGAACAATAAACACGTAGGTCGAAAGTTTAATTTTTAGTAAACAAACATTTATGAAGTCCAGTAAAACATTATTCATCTTCAACTTTTGACAACGACTATACTGACAGACATTAGGATCTACTTTTCTGAAATTTTAATTATATATTTTTTTAATAATAAACAAGTGTAAGTACCAACAGTGCCGGATTGCGAATTCAGACATTTTAACTAAAAAAATCTAAGCAAAAAAGGGGGATAATTTCAACAGACATATTAATAATTAATTTTGTCTATTAGGTCTGTGGATAATTCAAGTAAAATTACATGACAGAGTTATGGGTCCTGCCATATAAAATTGTGAAATGATAATGATAGTGTGCCAAGTTTCAAACGCTTTCCGATATTTCGTTTCTGCGAAAAGAGGAAAAGCAAAAACTTTAACCAAAAACTTTATACACGTCAACACGCGTAGACGGTTAGACCGGACAGACAGACGGAAATCGCCAAACTATTAACCTGGATTGTGCTACGCAATCCGGCTAATAACAATTCTTTCCCCCACTTTAAAATCATTATGTTAATATATACGATGATGGTAAAATCTACATTATATTGAGTTAACATTTAGTAATCATCGTAGTGTGTAGAGAACAATCAGTTCTATTATGGAACATATATCAGTACAATAGAAAATCGTTAAACATATATGTCACTGCATAGGTCAATCTTAACATGCCGAGTTTTATTTCTTCTGCTGAAGCTTAAAGCTGCATTAGCTGTAACTTTAAGCTATATACACACAAAAATAAATGCGTTGACAAACATTACATCAACTACCATTATTGGACATCTACTAAACAGAAACACATTTTTTGGACGGAATTCAATAGACGTACACAAATAAAAGAACATTTTACTTGCGAGTAAGGTGAATAAGTGTCGATTTTTACGGATGGAGAGAGGTATACAGTACTGGTTACACCCAGGAAAAAATAAGGTGACCTGCCTCTACCACAAACAAAATCGACCGTCACATATGGCCTAACATGTGCCATAAATGGCGTAAAACACCATTGCAAACAAACAAGCCAAACCTGCAGGGCCCCGATTAAGTATTATACGGGACAGTTATGTGATGCAAGACATACTGTAGTTAAAACTTAATGCGCTAATGAATATGATAAGCAAAACAGAAATGTTAATACTAGCGGTCCCTGTAATTGTTTACAAAACATGTTAAATGTCTTTTTTCAATTAACGAATGTAATTACTACATACTAATTTGCGTCTATGCTCATGTTTCCAACATACAATATACTAAATACAAATCAGTTATTTGCATATGCTCAATATTTCTTTTACTTACGGACAGTGGCCCTTTAACGGTCGACTGTGGACTAATTTGCATGGAGCCATATCGTCCTTTACTGCTCTTCGTCGACTTTAAAAATAGCCCATCATGCCAATTGCTAATATATGTGCTAAAAGTGCTTTAAACCTTGCATGTAACTGCCGTGATTTAACATAAAGCGACTGGAGGAGATCTGGATCAGTAATTGGTGCAAGTACTGTGCTTCAGTTCATATGAAATGTGCACATGCAGTCAATAAGCCACGTATTAATTTCGGTCGAATTATTAATTTATAAAAATGTTTGGACTGGAAAACGCGACGACTCGTATACGACTTCGTATTTGAAACGTAAGTGGTAAATACGTCCGCTGACAAGGGATGTTACCACTTACGTTTCAAATACAAATAGCAGATTACATAGTAGTTTATGACCGGTGCAAAAAAGAGTAGAAGACTCGGTGTACCTTTTTGTTGTTAAATCATCATTATTAATTCATATTTGTGTAGATGTTGTATATATTATTAGAAATAAATGCAGTTAGATAAAACAATATAGGATTGCTAAACAAGAAGATTTTATTCATAAATCAATTGGCCATAGGCCAGTGAGATACTACAAATGCATACATACATAGAACATATGACATAGCAATACACATATGTTTATTCTAAGTATATACATGAACATTATTGTTATAAACGTAATATTATATTATTTGTATTCCATTTTGTTTACAGTTTACAGTTTTAAAGGGGAAAAAAAAGGAAAAACTGTTAATTTTCTCATTCCAGTGAGATTAACATTCAGATAATCTACTTAGTTCGTAAATAATATCCATGAAAATTATTTTAATTCACTTAGACACTTTATTAATATTCTTAACAGCGGATTCTCATTGTATTCATGCTGCCGCCATGTTGCTACGTCATACAAGTCATGGGCCTACTTCGTTCTACGGGCGAAAGAAGCCATGACAGCCTGGGCAGCATAATGTTAAATGCGATATACAAGTGGTTTTTGGGATTCAATCACACAACCCAAGGTTCTCAATATGAAATGTTTGTAGAATATGAACAAAATCCTGAAGATGAACTTGTTCAAACATTCACTGATGACAGAGGTAACTTCGTAAAATAAAATTAGTGGGGAGGGAGGAGGAGTTGGCGCGAGTATGAATAGGGGCCAAGTGGGTGCCAGATATGACTACGTTTTTCGTCCGAGCTTTCATTGATATTAATAAGACTCTGGCAAGTTTGGTAAACGCTGGAAGAAAAATGAAGGTGCTAGAGTGTTGACAAGACAATTTTTTATTCGTTTTGCTCATTAAATCATTGTTATGTTTATTATAAATAATAAATGGTTTTCGAACTCGTCTGAGTTTTCATAGATATTAAGACTCTGCCCATGGTTGGTAAAGACTGGATGAACAAATAAAGTTGCAAAAGTACTGACATCAACTAGTTAATGGACGACGGACGGACGGACGGACGGACGAACGACGGACGAGGACAAGGACGACGGACAACAGACCATGGCATAATTGACCAGAAGAGCTGACTAGAAGGGTGTTCCACGGGTCTCTTGTGCCGCCTGCCGTGTGCTAATTTCATCAAGTAAAATCTAACTTTAAAGTTTGAAGATATGGGGTGAAATCCTTCATGAATTATGGAGCTTATTTTTTTTTAAAGTGTAAAAGTTTATTAAAAGGGGTATAACTCTACATTGGATAATTGATAAGGCGGAACTGCATGTTTAACGTTTTATGATCATAGATCAATATTTTGTCAAGTTATGAGCACGGTTAGGTTGCAGGTTTAAGTTTTATGAAAAGGAGCATAACTCTGCCAAAATGAAAGTCAGAGTTAATGGAATGTAACGTAATTTCTTCGAGTAAGATGGAGATGTGTGTAACGTTTCATGAACATAGGTCAAACACATTCAAGTTATGGTCTGTTATGAGCTTGGTTAGGTTGCAGGTTAAAGTTTTATGAAAAGGGGCATAACTCTGTCAAAATCGAAGTCAGAGTTATTGGTCATGGGTAACAACATGTTTTGGAATAAGATGAATATGTATGTAAACTTGTATTAACATAAGTCAAACATTTTAATGAATGACCAGTTATGAGCTTGGTTTATTAGGTTGCAGATTAAAGTTTTATAAAAAGGAGCATAACTCTGCCAAAATGAAAGTCAGAGTTATCGGACATGTTTAACGACATTTGAGGATGTGTCTGACGTTTTCTGGATATAGGTCAACTACTTTTCAAGTTATGGCCAAAGTTAGGTTGCAGGTTAAAGTGTGATGGACGATGGACGACGACGGACACAGTGATCCCTAAGTATCTGCCCAAAATATTTGTACTTTTGTTGTGTATTTAAAGATACATGCTGTTTTGTATAAAGATACATGCTGTTTGTATAAAGATAATGCTGTTTTGTATGCATATGATGATCCCTACCCCTAAGTTTTTAAAGAATTGAATAGAATTGAATTGGGTTTTAAGTCGCACCAACACATGACAGGTTATATGGATAAAATATGGAGAATGGGGGGGGGGGGGGGGGGGGGGGTATATGGATAAAATATGGAGAATGGGGGGGGGGGGGGGGGGCTCTGCATGTGGACGGTGTGTTTGCAGTGGTTGTTTTCTAGCCCGGCAACCACACGGGGAAGTTTTTAAAGAAATACACAATTATCCTGATGTTTGTAAATCTCACGGCGTCCTGTTAATTGTTTGCATAACGTGCATTGCAAATCTGTATTTATAATTTAAAATAAATAGTTTTTGCATATTTATAATTAATACCTATTGTTGATTATATTGCCCCTGTCCAACAATCTAGTTTTTACAACTGAACATTTTAAATGGTATACTCAGTACAGTTAAAAACGCAACATTTTTTATTGTAGATTATTTTAAGTCTGTTTTATTTTTATTCAAATCACGATTGTATTTTATGTCTCTTTGTCCTAAAGGTTAACATATGGCGATAGCCAGTTAAAACAAATTCCATGAGGACTCTTTTACCATCTCTAGAAATTCAAAAAATACCAAGTGCTGCGTTCCCAAATGTATCGGGTGTATAACCTTTTATTTATGCTTTTATTATATGCAAGTTGGTTCAAGTCATTGATAGTGGATTAATAAATCGACGTAACAAGTTTAAAGGGATACATGGCAATCTTGAAGTGTTTGAAACGGGTGTCTCGATTTATATATCCAGTATCATTTTTACTTTTACCCTGGTGACATTTAAATAAATCAAATTTTAAGTTATGACTATTTCGTCTTATTATACTATAAGTTTTTAATATATTATTGGTGCAATAATACCAAAACAAATAATATTCAAAAACAAATTTCTTATTTTTATTTTTATAATTAATATTAATGATTGAACAAATGCAAGTTATGCAGAAAAACTAGTTTTTGAGTTTTTAAAAAATAAAGATTGCCGTGTGTCACTTTAATGGTTGATAAATACTTCAAGATTGCCGTATGTCCCTTTAAGATTTATTAAGCCAATTCATACGACTTCTGGTTATATAGAACGAATGTCATTTATAATTTACGATTACGCGAAAGCATTACGCATATTTAAGTAGCTGGGTTATTTTTGGCGAGAGTAATTTGTTTTATTTTAAAGTGACACTCGGCAATCTTGAAGTGTTTATCAAGCATTGGAAGTGTTTGTGTGTGTGTATTTCTAAGGATTATAGTCCCTCCACTTACGACAGGCGTCCTACTCGACGATTATAGGCACGATGACTGGACTTTTACCTGTGTGTTGTTGTGTGATGTGATGATATGTCTACTTGAAGCAGCGAACTCAATGGTTTCTTTATAGTGCTGCCACACTTGAATACCACGCCGTAGTAGACATGATATCCCACAGACACTGGTCGATCAGTCGTAGCACTACCCATTATTTGTTCGCCAGGCAAGGGTTACAAGTGACTACTCCATTTTGAAGTCTTTGGTATCACGCGGTCAGGGGACTCGAACCCCACGACCTCCCGATTGCAAGGCAGACGCTATAACCACTACACCACAATGCTTCGGTCAAGCATTGGAAATAACGTCTCGATTAATTTATCCAGTATCATTTTGACTTTAAACCTGCTTGCATATAATTAAATAAAAAGTTGAGTTTCTTTTTTTGCCCCCATCTTATTCTACCATAGTCTAAATCTATTATTGGTGCAATATAATCAACAGTCAATAATATGCAAAAACAACTATATTTAAACTATTCTTGTAATAATTATTAATGACTGAACACATTTAAGCTGTGAGTTTTTTCATAAATCAAGATTGTCGAGTGCCATAAACTATTCAGTCAGTCATGAGTTCTATATTTATTCATTGTATTTGCATTTTAAATGCAATGTCAATGGGATCATATACACACTTATATGGAGATGTCATCCTACATAGTGCCAGTTTATGCATAGTTTATGAAATGATGTACATGTGTGTGTGTTTTAAAAGGTCTAGAGGCGATCTGAAAGAGTGATTGGTTAAAATACATGTACACATGCATTATTAAAGGGACACACGGCAATCTTTATTTTTTAAAAACTCACGGCGTCCCGCTAGTTTTTCTGCATAACTTACCTTTGTTCAGTTATTAATATTAATTATAAGAATAGTATTAAGCAATTTGTTTTTGAATATTAGTTATTTTGGTATTATTGCACCAGTAATATATTAAAACTTATAGTATAATAAGACGAAATAGTGAATATTACATTTTTTATTGATTTAAATGTAACCAGGGTAAACATGTAAAAGTAAAAATGATACTGGATATATAAATCGAGAACCCATTTCAAACACTTCAAGATTACCGTGTGTCCATTTAAGCTCGGTTTAATCATTATTTATGAAAGTGCTTGACCTGGAAAAAACGACGACTCGGCGTGTATATGTTGATTAAAATTATCGGCATTTATTCATAATTATGAGGTACGTATACATATTACTAGCAGGTATACATATTACTAGCAGGTGTACATATCATTAAATAAAAGTGTAGATATATCACAAAACAAGCATTTAAAGCGTTATATGAATTAATATATAGAGATTATTTAACTGCTGGGATCGATTATAGGGAAATCCTTCACGGGATGGTAGATGTGTGGGTCTTTTCACGAGCATCCGTGAAGGATTTCCATATAATCGATCACAACAGTTAAATAATCTATTTATTACATTTTTAATCAGATTATGTATGATTTTAACCAGAATTATTCGCTTTATTTAGCGTTATCGGCGGATGACGTCGACGTCACCAACACGTTATTGACGTCATAGTTAGTTATTTTTGTGTTCGGAGTTAGTTATTAATATTCAGCGATTATGAATATTCTTTCCCTGAGAAATCCCAATCTTTCACCCATAGAAATGTAATAAAAATGATTTATTCACCAAAACTTGGCCGAGTCGTCGAGTTTTTCAGCCAAACTATTTCATTAACAATAATTACATCGATATTCAGCTGTAGCATATTATGAGGGTTTTACTCGTACTCAGTGGATTGACAACCAATCTTCTTCTAGATCACCTCCAGACCCGTTAAACTATCAGATATATCGTGGCTTGTATAAACTATACAACAGTCTGATAAAATGTCTATATAATTATGTTCCTTACCACCATTTTAAATTAACCGCCATGTGGTTGCCGGGGGCCCCGTTTGGTCACGGGGCAAAGAATACGGCCACTGCAGATCCCTTTGGAGGGGTAGGCAGAGGGGTAAAATCCCCCCAAATTCATGTTCATTTTATCATTTTTTGTTCATGTTCATTAAAGGTCTTCATCATGATCCCTGCATTGTTTCAGGTGCCATCTCGCTCGCATCAAAGAGCAGTGGCAGAAAAACAATAACGTGGCTCCAGCGTAAATTGAGTTTCTACGATAGAATTTGCAGCAACTCTGCAGTTCAGGGTGAGAAGGTTCTAGGCCCATTTTCCATATTTTATCTCGATGTACATGGAAGATGAGCCTGGCATGTTCATGCCTGCTAGGCGCCATATAACCTTTTCATGTGTTGGTGCGCCTTAAAACCCCAATTCAATTCAAAATTAACCGCGTGATGGTAACTGATTTTTTAGCATCATACATTGTACACGTTCTTGTTGTAAACATATTTAAGTTATGCTTATGTGTCCAAAGGTTATACTGAATTTAAAGGGACACAAGGCAATCTTTAAGTTTTAATAAGAATTAAAGTTAGCACATATTTCTATCAACCATGAAATGAATCATGCTGACTTTATGACTGCTTGCATGTAATTTAATGCATTTTTGATTTTCATTTTTTTTCTTTGTTATTCTACCATAAGTTAAAATATGTTATTGGTTCGATATAATATTTGCTTTGCACTATCTTATAATTAATAGTAATGATTAACAAATGCAAGTTTAGAGAAAAACTAAGGGACGCCGCTAGTTTTAAGAAAATCAAGATTGCCATGTGTCCCTTTAACATGTACTGAACATGTAATTGTCTAGATACAACAGAACGGTTAGTGTTTATTTAACATATATTCTCTTTTGGTATGTTGCCATTTAAACAGATTATATATTCTCAAACTCTCAAATAGCTATTTTAAATGTATGTGTTAGAGAGTTATCAGCTGAATCCACCTTTGACATTTTGATATAAATTACGTCATATTGACACGTGGACGGGAGCATATTAGATTTAAAGGGAGATAACACTTGAAAATTAGGTATAGACTATGTACGGCACATTTAACTCCCTTACAGCAATGCTATTGATTACGCTCTATCACACATTTACACGGTTTACGTCCCCCATCCGACGAAGAGTCTAGGACGTCCCCCATCCGACGGTCCCCCATCCGACGAAGAGTCTAGGAGGTCCCCCATCCGACGAAGAGTCTAGGACGTCCCCCACCCGACGAAGAGTCTAGGACGTCCCCATCCGACGAAGAGTCTAGGAGGTCTCCCATCCGACGAAGAGTCTAGGACGTCCCCCATCCGCCCCCAACTGACGAAGAGTCTAGGACGTCCCCCATCCGACGAAGAGTCTAGGGAAAGTGTGTCTTGCCTAAAGCTAAGGACACACCGAAATATACAAAAAGTACATGTGCAAGTAAGGAGGCTGAACTCCCCCCCCCCCCACCCCCCACCTCTTTTGGTACGCAGGGTAGTTTAGGCGGTATTCAGTACGCACGAGCCTGGTACGCAGTACTCGCAAAACACACTATTTAGTATTTTATAGTACTCATAAAATGTATTTTTAAAACAAAATATGTACAAAAAAATCATAAAATGGTCTAATTTTGATAATCGGGCCTTCATTCATCTAGCAGATCCCGGCTCTGAGGTGTTTCAGGTCCTTATTCAAATTAGAGTTACTGCCCTTTGTAATTTTATACTTAGACTTTTTGTCCGGAGCTAAATAGTATTCAGTACTCGGTCTCTAAAATAAGAAGTATTCAGTACTCGTGGGGGAGTGGGAGGGGGGGGGGGGGAGGGAGTGGGGGTAACATCTTCAGTAAGATTAGACGGGAGTATGGTCCACAAATTGATCTTTTACATTGTCATTTTTATTTGTCTGATATAAACAATTTTTTAGACAGGATTTCGAGCATAATGCTGAGGCCTAAAAAAAAAATATGTGTGTTTCCGGTTTCCCGACCGACCCTACTTTATCACCCCGACCCTAAATATTTTAAGCGAAAAAAACACAAAAAAAACAAAACACTTATTTTTATTTTTTTATTCAGATGATAATTTTATTAGCCAGAGTTGTTAAGCATCTAATCTGGATTGCAA
The DNA here is from genome assembly GCA_037043455.1 of Cyrtodaria siliqua. Classification (NCBI taxonomy): domain Eukaryota; kingdom Metazoa; phylum Mollusca; class Bivalvia; order Adapedonta; family Hiatellidae; genus Cyrtodaria; species Cyrtodaria siliqua. The sequence continues at coordinate 43,403 of JAWPHD010005013.1, forward strand.
AGGTTATCAACAAGTTGCCTTAGTACAAAAATGGCATAATATATGCGAACAATATATCTAAAAAAAATATCTAAAAAAACCCACCTTTTCCTACCTACCTACCCTAACTTTTTGACAGGGTGAAACCAGAAACACACATATTTTTTTGTTTTAGGCCTGATGATGATGGTGATGTTCATGGTTGTGGTTGTGATGAAATTTATACCACAGTCTATTTTGACATATAGTATTTCCTATGTGCGAATCATTGTCAGAACAAGCTACATAATTATTTATTATTTATTGATTTTTTTTTTACATATCCTTCATAATTGTATTCGCAGTAAATAATAATAATTATAAAAATTGCTGACGGCAAATTGCCCGACGACATTTAGTCTTGATCACCTTCGACGCTTTGTGCAGAAAAACAATTGAAACCTAAAACACATGTCCGTATTTTTTTTTTATTATTATAATATTTTTGACCATCCACAATAAATGGTTTAACGAGTTATCCTAGTACGGTAAAATCAGTTAAACTAGTTTGCCAACATAAGTAATGCTAATCCAGAACGAAATGAAATGGGGTTTTACGTCCCTTTAACACACCATATTTGGTCATTTTGGGACTATATTCCGTTGCCATGCGTTGCTAAACTATTTTTTAAATGTAGGAAAATATCAAGGCTGTGCCTCTACTGGACAGCAACATCAGAGGGAGATGAGATGAAAAACGAAGTTTCTCATTAAACATGCCCCCCCCCCCACACACCCCCAGGGAGCGAACCCATCCCCCGCAGAGGTATGTAGCTCTATGCCAAAGCCTTATCCACGGAGCTACCAGGGCCGCTAAATAATCCAGTACGAGGAAACTAATCAAAACTACTATTAGTCGATGTAACACTGTATCACAAGAAAGCTGAAGCTGTGGCGTCCATAACGGAAGTAGAGTTAGATAGTGTCTGGTTCCACGCTGAGGCCATAACTTCCGCCGTTGTGGGGGCTTGATAGAGTAGTCCTGAAATAGAATCAAATAAAGGTTACATGCTTATTTTTATGGGTTTTCGCCACACGTCAGTAACAGTCCCAAGCCCATCATGAAATTATTTTAGAGTTATACATTTTAATATGTCAAACTGTGTAAATATGTAAATAATGCTCGGTGACATCTTTCGTAATTGTTTGTGAGTCGTATGCATGTATGTGTATTCATAACGGTTTATTCTACTGCACCACAGTGGTTGTTTATGCAGTTATTGTGTTAAAAAACGCCATTTGATTCATTGCACTACAAAATCTACGGATTTATAGCTCTGTCGTAGATACAAAAATCATAAAAGCTTTAATTCTCACGGTCAAACTATAATCCACTAGCCTGCTACATATGCCGTTATGAAACACGCGATGTCACGTGTCGGGGCGTATAATGAACACTAGCCTGCCACCCATGCCACCATGAAGCACGTGATGTCCTGTATCGGATTATGGAAAACCTCGGCTGCCTTCTATTGGCCTTTTGCACTTTGTGCAGTACGCTTTAAAGTCGTCTTGTGCATTTTCTAAGTTGTTATGTGCATTTTCTAAGGTGTCATGTGCATTTTCTTAGTTGTCATGAGCATTTTCTAAGTTGTTATGTGCATTTCGTAAGTTGTTATGTGCATTTAGTAAGTTGTTATGTGCATTTTCTCAGTTGTTATGTGCATTTGTGCATTTCGTAAGTTGTTATATGCATTTCGTAAGTTGTCTTGTGCAAACTACAAGTCGTTGTGTGCGTTAAACAGGTTGTCGTTCAATCTCCACGCAGAGTTATCGTTCCTTTCACTCACATATATCTCTGCTAACTACTAAATTACAAGATTTTGGTAAAACCTGTTAAATTGGAATATGTTTGCCTGAAACTTATTTATTTCTTGTGTAAATATAATTTTCAGAATATCTGCAGATTAGATGTTGCAAGATTTGAAATAATGCACGAAAACAATTTAGTTTTAATCGGGACTATTTTACTAAAAACTAATACGTACTTATCCTCGATTGATACGCATATGTAAACATTTCTAAACAAATTAACTGATAGAAATAAAAAATTAAATTATTTAATATAGGTCTGTATTTTATCTTTGCAGATCACGCAAAAGGATTTATTATAAACATCGTCATAACCTTTTTTGAATAATCACGTGACCTAACCGTTCGCTCTACTTCCTTTGACGTTGACAGAGTTAAATGAGGAACACGAGTGTACTCTGGGTAGAGATTGGTTGTCGTTAAGCAGACTTTTTATCGGAATACATTTTGAAGGAAACACCGGTAGAAGCGGACTCTTTGCTCTGCCTACTTTAAACAATTGGGCTAGGTACATTATACAATAAATTCTTAGAACAGACAATTGATTTCTAAAAGTGTAAGGTATTGTCTGACGTGGAGTTAATAAATCTTGGTCTGAAAACAATAGATCGGGTCACAGGTGGTAGTATTAAGAGGTGGGGTACAGGGGGCCGCGGGTACGGGAGACAAGAGGCGGGGGCGCGAGAGACAAAGGGGTATTGGTCTGGAGACAATGGGACGGGGTCGGGAGAGAAAGGGGCGGGAGGTTTTTTAAAATAAGTTTGTAAAAATAGAAATGATGAAGATTTATCATAGTTTTAGAGTCGTTTTGGGTAAAATAATCTGTCTATATCCTATCAAAATCCTTAATTCAACATTAAATGATCTTAAAATGAAAAATATTGACCGATTATCGATTATTAACTTGTCTGCCGTACACGTTCTGTCTCGGCGATCGATAGTTTTATCGATTACGTCCTTTGTTTATCAGTACTCTGAGGGAAAAGAGAGAAGAGGGGACGGAGAAGGAGATAGGGGAGGAGAAGGGGAGAAGGGAGAAATGGGGGAGGGAGAAGGGAGAAGACCACCTCCCTGTACTATCAGTGTTGTGAACTAACAAATAATAAAAATAATAGATTAAAAAAATATATTAAAAAAAATATTAACCTGTTATTTGTTGAAAAACAAACATATTTTAAGTTTTCCTGAAAAAATGTCCCGGAATACTTAAATATGTTTGTTTGTTTTCAACAAATAACACGAAAGTCCAGACCGTATAGGACTTACTATTGGTTAAAAGGTGAATGGACTATAAACCTTAGAACTACACACAAACACAAGCAAATAACACGTATTTTTTTTATTATTTTTTATTTTTTTTATTTTTTTTTATTTTTAGTACCCCAAAACAATATTCAGATATTCTGGCTCATTCATTTACACCAAAAAACTTACCATTTTTTAAAGCTCTATTGGCCGAAAGCTTATGGGATGCCAAGTTGTTCGTTGTCTCGTTAAGACGATAGGGCATTCATTTTTCATCCGATCTTTACCAAACTTTATCAGATTATTAATGTCAATGAAAGCTCGGGCAAATTCGGAAACCAGCTAGATCGAACCAGTAACAGCGGAGTTTTGGCCCTTGAATTAGTTAAAATTGCTATATTTTGCCTCGTTAAGACGATGGTTTAATATTTTGTATTTACACTCTGCTTATGGTCCTCTACCAAGTTTGTTCAAATGGTGAAAATTTGATTTGTTTTAAAGCTAGCCAACCTTGAGCCAAAAACACCCCTCCCTCTATATCTTGGTAATTGAAGACACTTTATAAAAAACTACTTTGATACTGCCATATCTGACACACAATCCTTCTATCCCCACACCCCCACCCAACCCCATCGTGGACACCATACAGCCAGTAGAGCGATACAGGCCCTTTTGGGCCTCTTGTTTCCTCAAATAAGTGGGGCCAGGGTATGATTTGTCACCCCTATCTGAACACTGGGGGGCCTTATAGTTTGCACAAGACAACTTATAAAATGCACAAGACAACTTTAAAAAATGCACATAACAACTTACGAAATGCACATAACAACTTAGAAAATGCACAAGACAACTTACAAAATGCACAAGACAGCTTAAAAAATGCACATAACAAATTACGAAATACACATAACAACTTCGAAAATGCATATAACAAATTACGAAATACACGTAACAACTTAGAAAATGCACATAACGTAGAAAATGCACAAGACAACTTAGAAAATGCACAAGGCATCTTACAAAATGCACATGCCAACTTTCGAAATGCACATGACAACTTACGAAATGCACACAACAACTTAGAAAATGCACAAGACAACTTAAAACATGCACAAGACAACGTTAAAAATGCACATAACAACTTACGAAATGCACATAACAACTTAGAAAATGCACAAGACAACTTACAAAATGCACAAGACAGCTTAAAAAATGCGCATAACAACTTACGAAATACACATAACAACTTCGAAAATGCACATAACAATTTAGTAAATGCACAAGACAACTTAGAAAAAGCGCATCACAATATAGAAAATGCACATAACAACTTACGAAATACACATAACAACTTAGAAAATGCAAAACAACAACTTAGAAACTGAAAATGCAAGTAAACAACATAGACAATGCACATAACAACATAGAAAATGCACACAACAACTTACTAAATGCACATAGCAATTTGCTAAATGCACATAACAACTTATGAAATGCACGTAACAACTTAGAAAATGCACATAACTTAGAAAATGCACAAGACAACTTAGAAAATGCACAAGGCATCTTACAAAATGCACATGCCAACTTTCGAAATGCACATGACAACTTACGAAATGCACATAACAACTTAGAAAATGCACAAGACAACTTAAAACATGCACAAGACAACTTAAAAATGCAAATAACAACTTAGAAAATGCACAAGACAACTTAGAAAAAGCGCATCACAACATAGAAAATGCACATAACAACTTACTAAATGCACATAACAACTTACGAAATGCACATAACAATTCAGAAAATGCACAAAACAACTTAGAAAATGCACATAACAATTTACTAAATGCACATAGTAACTTTCTAAATGCACATAACAACTTATGAAATGCACGTAACAACTAAGAAAATGCACATGACAACTTACGAAATGCACATAACAACTTAGAAAATGCACAAGACAACTTAAAACATGCACATGACAACTAAACTTATAAAATGCAAATAACAACGTACTAAATGCACATAACAACTTACAAAATGCACATAACAACTTATGAAATGCACGTAACAACTTAGAAAATGCACATGACAACTAACGAAATTCACAAATGCACATAACAAACTTACTACTACTTACTTAAAGCCCATGACAACTTACGAAATGCACATAACAACTAACGAAATTCACAAATGCACATAACAAATTAGAAAATGCACAAGACGACTTACAAAACGTACTGACAAAATGCAAAAGGCCACCAGGAGGCAGCCGAGGCTTTCCATATCGGATCGTATACATTTGCTGTCGCGAAGCAGTGATGTCGCCTTTTGGGTCTTTGCCTTCGCGTCGGGACGCATATAATGAATACTTGCCTGCCACACATGCCGTCATGAAGCATGCGATGTTTCCGTGAATCATGGACCTCAGAGACAGCTTTGCAAAATCGGATCTTTTCTCGGGGGCTGCTGACGTGAGACTCCCTAGGTTAATCCCTAATGCAGCGATACTTCCAAAACCACATAAAATGTATGTAGCTAGCACAACTGATCGATCCTGGAGAAACAAATTAAAATCAAAGTAAAAACTGTATTAATCATGCACATTTCAGCCATTGGGAATACAATATTTGATTCATTTTGACACGTAAGCTTAACATTTAGATTGCTTTTCTTCTAATTAGTACTGAGTATTGCTATAATAGTTATATTGTGTGATCTCATTTAAAGAGTTTTCGCCGTCGCTATTAAACATTAAATTGTGTGATCACATTTAAAGAGTTTTCGCCGTCGCTATTAAACATTAAATTGTGTTGTGTGATCACATTTAAAGAGTTTTCGCCGTCACTATTAAACATTAAATTGTGTGATCACATTTAAAGAGTTTTCGACCTCACTATCAAACAGTAAATTGTGTGGTCAAATTTAAAGAGTTTTCGACCTCGCTATCAAACAGTAAATTGTGTGATCAAATTTAAAGAGCTTTCGCCGTCGCTATTACACATTAAATTGTGTGATCACATTTAAAGAGATTTCAACGTCACTATAAAACATTAAATTGTGTGATTACATTTAAAGAGTTTTCGACGTCGCTATTAAACAGTAAATTGTGTGATCAAATTTAAAGGGTTTTCGCCGTCGCTATTACACATTAAATTATGTGATCACATTTAAAGAGATTTCGACGTCGCTATTAAACATTAAATTGTGTGACCATATTTAAAGAGTTTTCGACGTCGCTATTAAACATTAAATTGTGTGATCATATTTAAAGAGATTTAGACGTCGCTATTAAACATTAAATTATGTGATCACATTTAAAGAGATTTCGACGTCGCTATTAAACATCAAATTGTGTGATCATATTTAAAGAGTTGTCGCCGTCGCTATTAAACAGTAAATTGTGTGATCACATTTAAAGAGTTTTCGCCGTCGCTATTACACATTAAATTATGTGATCACATTTAAAGAGATTTCGACGTCGCTATTAAACATTAAATTGTGTGATCACATTTAAAGAGATTTTGACGTCGCTATTAAACATTAAATTGTGTGATCACATTTAAAGAGTTTTCGACGTCTCTATTAAACAGTAAATTGTGTGATCAAATTTAAAGAGTTTTCGCCGTCGCTATTACACATTAAATTGTGTGATCACATTTAAAGAGTTTTCGTCGTCGCTATTAAACATTAAATTGTGTGATCACATTTAAAGAGTTTTCTACGTCGCTATTAAACAGTAAATTGTGTGATCAAATTTAAAGAGTTTTTGTCGTCACTATTACACATTAAATTGTGTGATCACATTTAAAGAGATTTCAACGTCACTATTAAACATTAAATTTTGTGATCACATTTAAAGAGTTTTCGACGTCGCTATTAAACATTAAATTGTGTGATCACATTTAAAGAGTTTTCGACGTCGTTATTAAACATTAAATTGTGTTATCACATTTAAAGAGTTTTCGCCATCGCTATTAAACATTAAATTGTGTTGTGTGATCACATTTAAAGAGTTTTCGCCATCGCTATTAAACATTAAATTGTGTGATTACATTTAAAGAGTTTTTGACGTCGCTATTAAACAGTAAATTGTGTGATCAAATTTAAAGGGTTTTCGCCGTCGCTATTACACATTAAATTATGTGATCACATTTAAAGAGATTTCGACGTCGCTATTAAACATTAAATTGTGTGATCACATTTAAAGAGTTTTCGACGTCGCTATTAAACATTAAATTATGTGATCACATTTAAAGAGATTTCGACGTCGCTATTAAAATTTAAATTGTGTGATCACATTTAAAGAGTTGTCGCCGTCGCTATTAAACAGTAAATTGTGTGATCACATTTAAAGAGTTTTCGCGGTCGCTATTACACATTAAATTATGTGATCACATTTAAAGAGATTTCGACGTCGCTATTAAACATTAAATTGTGTGATCACATTTAAAGAGATTTCGACGTCGCTATTAAACATTAAATTGTGTGATCACATTTAAAGAGTTTTCGACGTCGCTATTAAACAGTAAATTGTGTGATCAAATTTAAAGAGTTTTCGACGTCGCTATTAAACATTAAATTGTGTGATCAAATTTAAAGAGTTTTCGACGTAGCTATTAAATATTAAATTGTGTGATCACATTTAAAGAGTTTTCGACGTCGCTATGAAACAGTAAGTTGTGTGATCAAATTTAAAGAGTTTTCGCCGTCACTATTAAACATTAAATTGTGTGATCACATTTAAAGAGATTTCAACGTCACTATTAAACATTAAATTGTGTGATCACATTTAAAGAGTTTTCGACGTCGCTATTAAACATTAAATTGTGTGATCACATTTAAAGAGTTTTCGACGTCGCTATTAAACATTAAATTGTGTGATCACATTTAAAGAGTTGTCGCCATCACTATTAAACAGTAAATTGTGTGATCACATTAAAAGAGTTTTCGCGGTCGCTATTACACATTAAATTATGTGATCACATTTAAAGAGATTTCGACGTCGCTATTAAACATTAAATTGTGTGATCACATTTAAAGAGTTTTCGACGTCGCTATTAAACAGTAAATTGTGTGATCAAATTTAAAGAGTTTTCGACGTCGCTATTAAATATTAAATTGTGTGATCACATTTAAAGAGTTTTCGACGTCGCTATGAAACAGTAAGTTGTGTGATCAAATTTAAAGAGTTTTCGCCGTCGCTATTACACATTAAATTGTGTGATCACATTTAAAGAGATTTCAACGTCGCTATTAAACAGTAAATTGTGTGATCACATTTAAAGAGTTTTCGCGGTCGCTATTACACATTAAATTGTGTGATCACATTTAAAGAGATTTCAACGTCACTATTAAACATTAAATTGTGTGATCACATTTAAAGAGTTTTCGACGTCGCTTTTAAACATTAAATTGTGTGATCACATTTAAAGAGATTTCGACGTCGCTATTAAACATTAAATTGTGTGATCACATTTAAAGAGTTTTCGACCTCGCTATTAAACAGTAAATTGTGTGATCAAATTTAAAGAGTTTTCGCCGTCGCTATTACACATTAAATTGTGTGATCACATTTAAAGATATTTCAACGTCACTATTAAACATTAAATTGTGTGATTACATTTAAAGAGTTTTCGACGTCGCTATTAAACAGTAAATTGTGTGATCAAATTTAAAGGGTTTCCGCTGTCGCTATTACACATTAAATTATGTGATCACATTTAAAGAGATTTCGACGTCGCTATTAAACATTAAATTGTGTGATCACATTTAAAGAGTTTTCGATGTCGCTATTAAACATTAAATTATGTGATCACATTTAAAGAGATTTCGACGTCGCTATTAAACATTAAATTGTGTGATCACATTTAAAGAGTTGTCGCCGTCGCTATTAAACAGTGAATTGTGTGATCACATTTAAAGAGTTTTCGCCGTCGCTATTACACATTAAATTATGTGATCACATTTAAAGAGATTTCGACGTCGCTATTAAACATTAAATTGTTTGATCACATTTAAAGAGATTTCGACGTCGCTATTAAACATTAAATTGTGTGATCACATTTAAAGAGTTTTCGACGTCGCTATTAAACATTAAATTGTGTGATCAAATTTAAAGAAGTTTCGCCGTCGCTATTACACATTAAATTGTGTGATCACATTTAAAGAGTTTTCGACGTCACTATTAAACAGTAAATTGTGTAATCAAATTTAAAGAGTTTTCGCCGTCGCTATTACACATTAAATTGTGTGATCACATTTAAAGAGTTTTCGTCGTCGCTATTAAACATTAAATTGTGTGATCACATTTAAAGAGTTTTCAACCTCGCTATTAAACAGTAAATTGTGTGATCAAATTTAAAGAGTTTTCGCCATCACTATTACACATTAAATTGTGTGATCACATTTAAAGAGATATCAACGTCGCTATTAAACATTAATTTATGTGATCACATTTGAAGAGTTTTCGACGTTGCTATTAAACATTAAATTGTGTGATCACATTTAAAGAGTTTTTGACGTCGCTATGAAACAGTAAGTTTTGTGATCAAATTTTAAGATTTTTCGCCGTCGCTATTACACATTAAAATGTGTTATCACATTTAAAGAGATTTCAACGTCGCTATTAAACATTAAATTGTGTGATCACATTTAAAGAGTTTTCGACGTCGCTATTAATTATTAAATTGTGTGATCACATTTAAAGAATTTTCGCCGTCGCTATTAAACGTCTTATTAACAACCGTTAGACATAATTATGTTCTAGGAGTTGTATTTCTAAGTTGCAAGTCCGTTCCACAAACACATATTTTCTGACTGTAATGTCACCATACCTAAAATATGGTTATACTGTTTGTTGTTTGTTCAGGATTTTCTGCGATATTACTTGATAGGAGAGAACATTTCCATAACTATTACCATAAGTACTGATGCGGGAGATATGCAAAAGAATAGTTTATTTCTAACGGACATGATTTGTCCGAAGTTATCCGTTTATCTGAACTTTCATGGTTTTACCCTAATCCACGTATAAACGAATGACAACCTGCAAGAAAAGTTTATTTTTCATACATATTTGCTTTAATGGCTATCAGGTTTCCATGGTTATATCGTTATAATTATATTTTTACGTACCTGCAGAGTTCCGTCTTTAATTAATGCCCCAAGGTCGATGTAGGCGAGGAACTCATTAAGAATGATCTTTTTGCCAATAAGGGCACCTACGATATTCGAGTCTGCCCAAGGCACCCCCATTACTGCTGCCAGGGGCATGAATATGTATGAGCATATTAACTGCAATTACAAAAGAGACACATATATTATATATCCAAGAAACAGAAAAAGAATAACTTAAGTATTGATAACAAGCAAAGAAGAAAACAAATCTGTCAGATCAAATATAATATATAATTTAGACAAGAACTGACCAAGGATTTGAGATAAGAGAGTTCGAGCGTTCTTTGAAGAAAACAAAACAGCAACACCAGGGACGCAGCTAGAGCGTTTTTAAAGTGTACGCACTAGACACATAATGATAGTGGGTCTGAAGAATGCCACGCCACACTGCCCCGGACCACACACACACACACACACATACACACACACACACACACCTTCCACCCCACCCCCGCTGGGATGGCCGGTGTTTTAAGAGAAAACATTTTACGTCTTACTCAAATGCACATTTTAAACCAAACATTTTCCCTTACCACATAGTCAAATGCTTTATAAACGTCTACAGATGCAATCATGCTCGTGGTTTTATAATTTACACATGTACATGTATGTGTCAATGTGATAAGTACAATTATGAAGTAGTCCTGAAATGGTGTCAAGAGTTATCTATGATGGAGTTTCAACTTTAATATTGCATACTAGTATCTCGTATAAGAAACTTACCTGGAAACTAAGCTGGGGATAATTGACAAGGGATCCAAGGTATGATATGACGGCGTCAAAGAAGGCAAGAATAGAAACAAAGGCTATCAAGTTGGCCACCACATATGCTATAAGTTTGATGGCAGAGGTGGCGCCTACAGACAAGGCTTCTATGACGTTGGTTTCTTGTCTGTAAATACATGTATATGGTAAGTTGGCATACCAATGACAGAAGATTCTTTAAATCTTTCAGTTGATAAATATTATTATATTATTGTATTTTAAAGTAGAAAATAATTGTGCGCCCCATTTAACATGCATTAAGAACGTATTCCATTTTATCTTTGCTCGTACAACCAACATCCGCTCCCTTGTATTTATATTACCTAATACTTACGCCATAGCGTTATGCTATTTTTGCTCTTAAGCCAAACTCAACAGAAATTAAGGTTAAAAACAATAACCAGGTAAGCTCCTCCCATCATAATTGCTCCTCCCCTGATCCTTTACAAGTGGCATATAAGCTCCTCCCATCAGAGTTGCTCATTTGTTCACCCTTTACAAGTGGCATATAGGTTCCTCCCATCAGAGTTGCTCATACCCAGACCGTTTACAAATGGCATATCAGCTCCTCCGATGAGAGTTGCTCCTACCCTAACCTTAACACTTTTCACGTGATATATAAGCTCCTCCCATCTGACTTGTACCTCCTCTAACACAGACTAGAGGTTTAAACCCTGCCAAAATAACGCCCTCCGTGATTAAGTATTGTCACAAATTAAACATAACGCCAATACTTAGATATCTCCGCCCTATTGGTGATGTCGGTGTATATTGACAATAGGTTATATTATAATACAGTTGCACGTGCTATATAATTTGGTTAACGTGAATAAATAAATACAGCACGCATTCATTGAGAAATAACAAAACATGAACCATAACGATTTATCATTGTCGTCCCACGTTATACCGCTGTCGTGGTAAAACGAAATCGTACCCTGTCGGTAGGCGTATCTCTTTCTGTGTTTTGATTTGTGATGTTTCCGTCTCTGGTATAGAAATCTTGGCCAACGCCAGTGCCGCCGGTGCCGACATGAACGACGCAGAAATTACGTGTTCTGCCGGTACCTGCAAGTGAATGTATTCATTGGTGTCGAGGTGGTATTTTACATCGGTGAAAATCGACTGTCAAATGTGGCCTAACATGAGCTAAAATGACGTAAAACACCATTAACTGCATGTTGTGAGAGGGAGCAACATCAGTCTAAAAGGAGGTTATTGATTTCGAAATACTGGATAAGTTTCCAAATGTACAAACCCAATAACTCTTATAGTTAAAACTTTCCATCCTATAATCTAGTCTTAAACATTTTTAAAAATATATTTTACTTTCAATGTTATGTTCGATTATTCCGCGATTGAAAAAGTTCATATTTTGAAGTAAATTGATTTCACATGAAAGAGTTGAAACGTATTTGGACGAAGGAAACATGTTAAAGTTAAATATACAGTTTAACATTTCAATATTTGAGTGTCAACGTTTAAAATGCTTTAAAAACAACTCCTTCCCATTTTATGACCAGAACAGCAGTTCACCAAATGTAAACTTCACTATTTGTATCCATAATATGCAATTGGCACCCCACAGGGTGGTGTACTTACACCAAATTCGATGTAAGCGGTGACTTTACACAGTATAGGTTATTTAGAGGGATACACAGGAACCCGGGAACCGTGCCCTACTCTTATTATCGAATAGATTCCTATGGTTCATTAACGTGCTCGGTGTATCGGTCTATCCTCCGAGCACGTTAAAGAACCATAGGAATATATTCGAATAATAAGAGTAGGGCACGATTCCCCGATTCCTATGTATCCTTCCCCTCTCTCTGGGGCGTCTCTAAATAACCTATACTGTGTGGATGAGCCGTTAAACAACATTCAAAGTAATTCAATACCCCAAATTCAATGTAAGCGGCGATAACTGTACCCGCTACAGTCGCAAATCCACTTGTCATAATCGCATGGAGTTCCGACTCTGTCAGTTTTATCCAAAACGGTTTAAGTACTAGGCTTGATTCAACCTGAAGAAAAATAGAATGGCTTGAATTATATTAATACAGTACTGATTGAACTGTTTTGTGTTTTATTTGTTATTCAAAATAACTACAGAGTACGTCCATCTTATTATAAGAGTCGTTAATACAACACGAACCTAATACATAACCAGGGACTGTAGATAGACGTAATTTAAAGGGGTCTTGACATAACAGAACGGTTAATATGACAATGGTTCGTGTATATACTTGTAAATATGCTACTTGTAAATATGCTTTTATAAAGAAAACCAAACGCTGGAAATATTTTCGTTTTTAATTTATTAACGAACCAAAGGTTAAATGGTAGATCACTTGCAACGTAAATTGATTATCTAGACGAAAACTATTGTGTATATAGTATATTAGTCTAATTAAAGCAGGGTCCCAATAATCATTACCTGAAAAATACTTATTTATAAATGTAGATAACTCTCAAGTTTTTGCGTCTGTGTTATCAAGATCGATTCAGGACGTCTCGACACCAAACCATTGAATCGGCACCTAGACGTTTCGGCACCATTTCGGCATCTATTTTAATTTTTACCCTAGACGTTTCGGCACCCATTTATATTTGAGTATTATCATGAAGTAAAGAAGTAAAGAAATTAAATATTTTCCATAAGATCACTTGTAATTCATTTAAAATGCAAAGTTGATTGCCTTAACGGCAACTCCGAAGCGGATTTTAGCCTGAATACAACTAAAACATGAACATAAATAGGGCCCATATGATAATCACGAATCTAGGACAAATGCCCCCCCCCGGACAAATGCCCCCTGCTCATTTTTGTATAGGTGGACAAAAGCCCCCTCATGTTTTTGTATAGGTGGACAAAAGCCCCCCTGAACTTTTTACACGGTGGACATAAGCCCCCCTGATATTTTTGCAAGGGTGGACAAAAGCCCCACCGGACAAAAGCCCCCCTACTAATTTTTGTATAGGGACAACTCTTAGTAAAACAATCCCCCTCAGATATGTCTTTTGCATTTTTTTTTAATTCTTTAATTAGCTGTTAATTGTCTAAATGTAAACAGTCATTATACTGACTGTTAATTGTCAATTAATTTGTTGTTTTTACACATTTGTTGTTCCAAACTGGGAATTATCTGTGAATTATGTGATTATTCTTTTGTATGGATTTAATTAGTTTTAAGGTAACTGTAAATACATATTACATGTTATTTTGTGCTGCATATGTATATTGTTTTGCTGTTTTCCTTATCTGGACATGTTTAATAAAATGTTGAAAATACTGCTTAATTTACTAATAGTTGTCCCTATACAAAAATGAGTAGGGGGGCTTTTGTCCGGGGTGGGGGGGGGGGGGGGCTTTTTGTCCACCCTTGCAAAAATATCAGGGGGCTTATGTCCACTTTGTAAAAGTTCAGTGGGGCTTTTGTCCACCTATACAAAAACATGAGGGGGCTTTTGTCCACCTATACAAAAATGAGCAGGGGGCAGCATTTGGGGGGGTATTTGTCCGTATACCGATAATCATTTGTAAAATTTAAGTAAATATGACTTTTATATTATATTGTAGCATGGTCACTGAAATTCCCTTTGTAATAGCGCAGTTGTAAATCGTTTAATTGAAATTACTTGAATATGTTCCCTTTAACATGTATAATAATGTATACCTAAGACCAAATAAAAACTTATCAGTATTCATACAGTATCTTTTAATTCTTCACTTTAGCTTCCAGTCATCTCCATATCGACGACTACAGGTATGTGACTCGAACAAAGCCTCCACAAACTAACCCATTATTTAAAATCGTCTACATATAGCGCATGTGTTATACTTGTCTTGTATTATATATATATATATAACGTGTCCCTAATGTTAGTAAATCCAATTTACAACTTAGGTCAATATTATACTTTTGGATTGATATAACCGGTCAGTAAGTGTAGTGTACATACAGTACGAATAAGTAGTAATTAAAGGGATACAAGGCAATCCTGATATTTTAGTTTTTCTACATAATTTGCGTATTTAAAAATCATCATTAATTAATATTTGAATAGTTCAAGGAAATTTAATTTTACGTATAACTAACTGGTGATAATATTACACCAATACTACATTAAAGCTATGGTAGAATAACGAAGACATATTTAAAACTCCGGAATAGTAATACCTTTAATTTAAATATATCCAAGCAGATTGAAAGTCAAAATGGTATTGGATTTATAAATTGAGGTGTAATTTCAATACTCGATCCAGATTGCCGTGTGTCCCTTTAATGCAAAACATCGTGTACAAAGACTAAGATGTATTGTGCAACTCAATGTACATGCCGCTATCGAACCGAACCGGCATTTTGATATATATCGCCATCGATACATTTAAATAAGGAACGCATGTCAAATTATTTTTTATGAAAATTTGAAACCAAACTGAAATAAAACTGAATACTCTTTCGTACGTCAGCATTGCAAAATACGTACCTGACCAATGAAAATATGAGCGGCCGTAGCGAATGACTCTATAGGTGTTGTACCGAGGACGTACTGTAGTACAACGGCAATGGTTTTAATAATGAGCTGCATGGCACCGACATAGTACAATATGGACACTACGGCGCCGACGAACATCACGACGGGTAGAATCTAAACAGAAACAGTGGGTATTGTTAATGTGCATGGCACCGACTTGGTACAGGATCGACACAACGGCGCCGACATAATATAGGATGGACACGACGGTGCCCGCGAACATCACGACGGGCAGAATTTAAACAGAAACAGTGGGTATTGTTAATACGCATGGCACGGACTTGGTACAAAATCGACACTACGTCGCCGACGAACATCACGACGGACAGAATCTAAACAGAAGTAGATAGTTTGACTGTGCATGCAACCGACTTGGTACAAAATCGACACTACGGCACCGACGAACATCACGACAGGCTGAATCTAAACAGAAGTAGATAGTGTTACTGTGCATGCAACCGACTTAGTACAAGATCGACAAAACAGCACCGACGAACATCACGACAGGCTGAATCTAAACAGAAATACTGGGTATTGTTATACTGCATGACAGAGACATAATATAAAATTGACACAACGGCATTTTCATTCCCCTTTTTTTTTATTTAAATGGATTCCACAATCCACATGTGTACAATTAGTATACATTGATCAAGTCATTAGTATTGAATGTTTTAAGTTAATTCTTACCTTTCAGGTAGACAAGTATGCGTTAAGTATGAAAAATCTATAGCGGCTGAAACAATAAATCTGTCTTTGGTCTGTATCAAAATACTGAATCTATAATTCATTTTAGTGTATCAACAAATGCGTTCATTATCCAAACAGTTGGTTAATAATAACATCTAGTGAAACATATATAAAAATTGAAACAGTATGCTAGTGTTAGAGTCGCTCTTAGACAGGTATGCGCAAAAAAAGTTACTCATAAACAGCTATATAAAATGTAAAAAGTATGCAAATTTGAACAAACGTAATGTAGGTATAAATAATATTTAGTTTTACCTTAAACACAACTGGATGGTCAATGTACTTTTCACCAAAGACGAACTCGGAGCCTTTGTCTGTATACCCCAAGAACACTGTAAGTTGAGACCCCACCCACTGGCACGCCTCGTAACCGTGTCTCCATCGCAATATAATAAGGCCCAAACAAAACTGCAGAATAATGCCCCAAATAACCGGAATCCAATTAATCTAAAATTACCAAAAAAGTACAAATTTATCGGAAACATGTTCTGTCAAATTTAGTAATGTATTTATTTAGTTAGGCCATGGATTGATGAAATTTTTGATACCATGACATTTTTTATACCAACTCAGTTGTGCAAAATTTCAATGCTATCACCTTTTAGATCTACCTAAATAAATAGGAAACGGCAATGCTACATTTTTCTAACATGGTAGCTTAAAGGAAGAAATCCTCCAAATACCGGCACAATTACACTACAAAGCCGTTTATCAAAACTCTATCCAGGTGTTCAGGTCATATAATAATGTATACGTGCCGATTACAAATATAGGTTTATATATTCATGGGTTCTTAAAATACTCGTGATTGAATATGCGTAAAATGAATATGAGCGGAATAGGGACGCATCCATGTTCTCAACAATGAGTTTCTCATTGATTGTGCGATGACCCGATAGTTCGTGGACACTATGATGACGTCTATTTAAATCTTGAAAAGGACGGTAACATTAAATTGTTGTCTTCATGCCTATCTTATGACCTTAGCCGTTTATTATCTTGCTGCTCTAGCTCATTGAGCACTTACTAGTTGGCTTGTGAGATGATCATCGTTGTGATTTACCTATATCGCCTACTAATACTGCATAGTTTGTCTTGAATGCGTGTTTTGAATGCGTGTTTTGAATGCGTGTTTTTGATGGCCGCTTTCCGTGAACGCTTCATTTCATATTCTTCTTATATTATATTTTCTTGTTTATACACCCGTTCATTCATTCGTTCGTTCGTTCTTTCGTTCGTTCGCTCGCTCGCTCGCTCACTCACTCATTCATTCATTCATTCATTCATTCATTCATTTCATATTCGACGCGTGCCTCTACTTTTATATTTAACATGACACTATCTAGTACATTCATGACACAATTATTTTGTAAAGCAGTTACACATATATACATCACAGGATTTAGA
This sequence comes from Cyrtodaria siliqua, assembly GCA_037043455.1. Taxonomy (NCBI): domain Eukaryota; kingdom Metazoa; phylum Mollusca; class Bivalvia; order Adapedonta; family Hiatellidae; genus Cyrtodaria; species Cyrtodaria siliqua. Next base: position 61,118 of record JAWPHD010005013.1, read on the forward strand.
CATTTTTGAAAACTTTCAAACATGATTTGCAAATATTCAAAACGTATTGGAAAAAATCCCTTTAAAGGAACAGACGTTAATCTTGACGTTATAATCAAGCTTTAGAATAAGCGCCTCGATACATTTATCCAGTGTCATTTTGACTTTAAACCTGTTTACATATATTTAAATAAAAAGTTGAGCTTTCAGTTCTTCTTCTTTACTCTACCATTATTTTTAATATATAATTGGAGCAATGTAATCAACAATTAGTAATATGCAAGAACAATTATTCAAATAATTATTAATGATTGTAAAAATGCAAATTAAGAAAAACTAAAAAACGGCCTTAACATGGACACTATTCCATCACGATAACGCCATGCCGCACTCAGCTAGAGTTACAAAATATGTTATCTTCCTTCAACGTCAACTTCTTTATTTCACTTAGGTTCATAAATATGAGGGGCGTCCGTGGCCGAGTGGTTAACGTCTCTGACTTGAAATCACTTGCCCCTCACCGCTGTAGGTTCGATCCCTCAGAGGCCTAGGAATCTTTATGTGAGGAAGCTATCCAGCTGGCTTGCGGAACGTCGGTGGTTCTACCCAGGTACCCGCCCGTGCACGAAAATTTCCCGGAGGGGCGGGTACCTGGGGTCTTCCTCCACCAATGGAAGCTGGAAAGTCGCCATATGACCTTAGCTGTTGGTGCGACTATAAAATCCAATTCAATAAATCAATTCATAAATATGAACAGCATAAGCAACATGTTACAAAATACATTTACATATGAACGAATGAATTTCTGAAATAAGGTCGTTATCTTGCTGAAATAACGGTGAGGTCGGGATAATATCTTAACGGTAAAACGGTTGGACATAACCCGGTATTAAAATGTGTGACTTTTGTTTTCTAACGCGCGACTTTATCTATGCACATTGTTTAGACATTTGGAGAAAATCAGTTCTTGCAATTCATAAGTAATATCCTTCAATTTCAAAATATGCGCTTGTTATTATAAATAACTTTAGCAATAAAAGGTAACACCCATAAAATTAGTCTCATTTATTTGACATTTGGGGTGCTTTTTTACATACGGACATTTCTAGATGCACCCAGTGACGTCTCATTTGCATTTGCAATCTCCACGCAGAGTTATCATTCCTTGCACTCACATATAGATTTTAGTAAAACCTGTTAAATTGGAATATGTTTGCCTGAAACTTATTTATTTCTTGTGTAAATATAATTTTCAGAATGTCTGCAGATTAGATGTTGCAATATTTGAAATAATGCACGAAAACAATTTAGTTTTACTCGGGACTATTTTACTACAAAACTAATACGTACTTAGGTCTCCTCAATCGATACGTATATGTAAACATTTCAAACCGAAGCTCGATAGCAGAAAATTACTAAAAACAATTAACTCATAGCATTTTTTTTGGAAATTGTTTGATTTATGTCTATAATTTATCTTTGCAGATCACGTAAAAGGATTTATTATAAACATCGTCATAACTTTTTGGAATAATCACGTGACCTAACCGTTCGCCCTACTTCCTGAGACGTTGACAGAGTCAAATGAGGAATGAGTGTACTCTGGGTAGATTTCAGACTTGTGTGTATACGTTTCTTGCATGACGTCACCGCACTGACAACTGTGTTTGCTGTTCAAATAATCCATAGTAGATCTACCTAGATTTAAACTACTGTATTTCATATCAATTTTTTTTTTTGTTGATTAAAATTGTAATGTGAAATGGATAACAAATTACTATAATGCCGTCGGAGTCGGAGGACGGCATATCAAAAATCGTCTCGCCGTTCGTAGACGTGTGTTTTATGCCCTACCATAAAATCTACTGGTGCGTTTTCTAACCGTGAGTATACATTTAGCTTTGAGCTGACTGTTGACACACTCCTCACATGCCAGGGTTACCTTGCTCGGTTTCTTGGAGAATATTACGGTCACCAATGTAAAGAATACCAGACCACCAAGCGGCGTCCATTTCTCCCACTGATCCCATATGTCTATCACCAGGAACACCAGAATGCCTAGGACTGCGGCGATTGTAATGAGTCTGAAATTAAAATTAAACAAAAATAAACGTTTTTCTTCTTAAAGTTTGAGGTTGCGTGTGTTATGTACTTGGTATGTGTGTGTGTGTTTTATAGTAATGTTTCACATGGTTTTCAATATGTACATAAACGCATGTATAATATATCATCAATTACATGTAGCGTAAAATAAACGAAAATATCAGCATTAATGCAGGTGCAGTATACAGAAGTGGCATAGTGAAATATCACAACCTTCCATATGTCATGTACTAAAATTCCTGCCTTATAACTGCATAGCCATAAACGCTTTACTTTAATTTACACCATCCGTACTACGGGTCAAAATAAGTTGAACGTGTGCATAAATACTAAACATGAAATTGTACAATGGTTGTGTACATATAAAGTACAGATGTACTATTGCGTATTAGCGCGTGATACAGCCAGGTCAATGTGATACAGTCAGTCGCGACTGAATGAAGCATTAAGCACGTGTTTCCCATAAGATGTACGCATGACGTTTACTTTGTTGTCATTATAAAGTCTATTTTTTGAACCCTGTGTATGATTGTTTGTAATTTCGAACATGGTGTTGCTAATGTTTTACCGAATAGTTTTATGTTTAATAATTCAGTGTTGTTGTGGCTGTGTTTGCAATACAGTATATATAAATAACGATGAATGTAGTAAAACGAAGTTGCTTAATGTTTATTTTATGTATTGTATTTAACATAATGTATGTGTACACAGGGAGAAAACTAAAGTCATTGACTTAAATCAATAGAACACTGAGAAATTAATAATTCCTGTCTATCATGTCAGTGTTAAATATAAACGTTGTGCTTCCGTTCCATTTTCTTTGTTGTCATTGTATCTATGCATACATTAATTGTACATGTTTAAACCAAAGGTGAAACCTCCATTCGCATGTTGCAGGTCGGAGATTTGATCATCCCCCGCCGGGTTACACCAAATACTTCTTAAACATGGTTTTAATACTACTACTACTACTAATAATAATAATGCATACTACTACTATCCCTACTACTACTACTACTACTACTACTACTACTAATAATAAATAATAAATTCTAGTAAATATTTGTAGGAGGGGCCTATCAAGTCTGTACACTAAAATAGCTGATGTAAACATTGTCCTACACATGCTGAAGCAGCCGACTCTATATAACTGAAATCACAATAATATTTCACAAATGAACAATGAAACTTTTCTTAAAACCACAAAAATCAATATATGGTGCCTTTTTGAAGGTCTGTTGACAACCCGCTTTAAATTGTGATCCTTTACATGGTCTGGTTTTGATGATAATACAGAGTAGAAGCCGTCTGCTGCAGCACGCTTGTTTATAAACACAGCCACGTGGGAAATGTTAGCAAGGTCTCCTCATAGTCTCCTCCCGGCAAATTCAAATTGTTTGACAGTTGGCTTAAATAATTTTTTGAAACTATACTTTGCAAATGATTGTTGAATTTTTTTTTTTACACCAACTGATTTAACATGTTTAAATGTGTATTTGTTCAACTTTTCATACTTTATTTTACAGTATTCAACATTTTGAAAAAGGGATCTCTGATGTGATACATGCATAATTTATATAGAAACCTGCTCCAGCGCCATCTTCTGGCTTTTATATGGCAGTTGGGGCTTTAACGCTCGGTTTATAAGGATAGTGCTAGAACTGGTCGACATGGTATTCCAATGTGGCAACACAATAAAGGTGAGCACTAAGCTCATTTCTACGTAAGCCTTACCGTCTTGCCCATATAGAGACTTATAAAGGACAGTGTTAGAACTGTTCGACATGGTATTCCAATGTGGCAACACAATAAAGTTGTGCATTAAGCTCATTTCTACGTAAGCCTTACCGTCTTGCCCATATAGAGACTTATAAAGGACAGTGCTAGAACTGGTCGAAATGGTATTCCAATGCGGCAACACAATAAAGTTGTGCATTAAGCTCATTTCTACGTAAGCCTTACCGTCTTGCCCATATAGAGACTTATAAAGGACAGTGCTAGAACTGGTCGACATGGTATTCCAATGTGGCAACACAATAAAGTTGTACACTAAGCTCATTTCTACGTTAGCCTTACCGTCGTGCCCATATAGAGACTTATAAAGGACAGTGCTAGAACTGGTCGACATGGTATTCAAATGTGGCAACACAATAAAGTTGTGCATTAAGCTCATTTCTACGTAAGCCTTACCGTCGTGCCCATATAGAGACTTATAAAGGACAGTGCTAGAACTGGTCGACATGGTATTCCAATGTGGCAACACAATAAAGTTGTACATTCAGCTCATTTCTACTTAAAGCCTTACCGCCTTGCCCATAAAGAGACTTATAAAGGACAGTGCTAGAACTGGTCGACATGGTATTCCAATGTGGCAACACAATAAAGTTGTGCATTAAGCTCATTTCTACGTAAGCCTTACCGTCTTGCCCATATAGAGACTTATAAAGGACAGTGCTAGAACTGGTCGAAATGGTATTCCAATGTGGCAACACAATAAAGTTGTGCATTAAACTCATTTCTACGTAAGCCTTACCGTCTTGCCCATATAGAGACTTATAAAGGACAGTGCTAGAACTGGTCGACATGGTATTCCAATGTGGCAACACAATAAAGTTGTACACTAAGCTCATTTCTACGTTAGCCTTACCGTCGTGCCCATATAGAGACTTATAAAGGACAGTGCTAGAAATGGTCGACATGGTATTCCAATGTGGCAACACAATAAAGTTGTACATTAAGCTCATTTCTACGTAAGCCTTACCGTCGTGCCCATATAGAGACTTATAAAGGACAGTGCTAGAACTGGTCGACATGGTATTCCAATGTGGCAACACAATAAAGTTGTACATTAAGCTCATTTCTACGTAAGCCTTACCGTCTTGCCAATATAGAGACTTATAAAGGGCAGTGCTAGAACTGGTCGACATGGTATTCCAATGTGGCAACACAATAAAGTTTTACACTAAGCTCATTTCTACGTAAGCCTTACCGTCTTGCCCATATAGAGACTTATAAAGGACAGTGCTAGAAATGGTCGCCATGGTATTCCAATGTGGCAACACAATAAAGTTGTACACTAAGCTCATTTCTACGTAAGCCTTACCGTCGTGCCCATATAGAGACTTATAAAGGACAGTGCTAGAACTGGTCGACATGGTATTCCAATGTGGCAACACAATAAAGTTGTACATTAAGCTCATTTCTACGTAAGCCTTACCGTCTTGCCAATATAGAGACTTATAAAGGGCAGTGCTAGAACTGGTCGACATGGTATTCCAATGTGGCAACACAATAAAGTTTTACACTAAGCTCATTTCTACGTAAGCCTTACCGTCTTGCCCATATAGAGACTTATAAAGGGCAGTGCTAGAACTGGTCGACATGGTATTCCAATGTGGCAAAACAATGAAGTTGTGCACTAAGCTCATTTCTACGTAAGCCTTACCGTCTTGCCCATATAGAGACCTTCTTGCTCGGCTTTAAACACTTCCTTGTCACTTTCCAACTCTTCCCCACCAACCTGGTCAACTTTCCATGTGTCAGATTATTTAGAAATATGTACAACAATAAAGGTGTTACAACACATATAAACACCGCGCGTTCTGGATTCAAGTAAATTGCAAATCCAACGTACACCAAAAATCCAACGAACAGCAACACAGGTAACACTTTCCTGAATTTTGATAAACACCAGTTATAAAGCTTGGTTGTATTTTCTAAAAACGTTATCTTCTTTGTTTCACGAGTATCGAGTTCTGCAGCTCTTTGCACTGACATTTCAATGTGAACATCCAAGCAACCGTTACCTTTCGGCACGTCTGAATTTAAAGCCATTTTCTCTTCACTAAGTTCTCCGTGTTGACTACTTCGGTGAAATTGTCTCTTCCCAGTGTAGACACGTCGCGGTTGAGTATATTTAGCTGCTTCATTCATATTCATGATCAACAAGTTTGTTTACACTCCGATGACTTGTTTATCTTTCGTTTACAACCCGGCTATGCAATGCTATGTTATGCATAGAGTTTCAAATTTGATATTCTTATTTTAAAATGTACGTTTCTTTTTCGAGCAATGAACAGCAATGAACAGGAAACTATTGTATCTCGTGCGTTATCTATTTATAGTTACTATTAGTTTCTTGATCACCACTCGATTTCAGTACAGCGTTAATAACAACTAACATACGCGATATATTAATGAAACAAAACACTGTTTGACATTTATTGTAGAATAATCTGATAAGACTATCTTAAGATAACGGATTGTCCGATATTTACTTCAAAATTCCACTACACACACGTTTATCATAACTCTGTCCGAGTGTTCATCAGAAACTATAATAATATATGTGCCGATTAAAAGTATAGATTTGTTGACAGTTCTTAACATACCCGTGATTGAATTTGCGTAAAATGAATTATGAATTGGTAACTCTTAATTCGAAGCTCCAGTTTTGGGGTTTGCCTGGGTTAGACTGTTATATATTGTGTCTATAGGGTTTGGATTCTAAAACTATGCAAGTTATATAATTATATACTGAAAGGAAAAAGAAACGCGATACGGGAATTTACGCTATATATTGTATGTACAATATGCTGCTGTTAATCGAATGGTACATGGCTACGTAAGATCTTTCTTTTCGGAAAAAAGACTAAAACAACACGTAACACAGCAAACAGTATTCCTGCAAAGTTTCATTATTGACAGAGTACGCGTTTGGTGCAAACTTAGGATGCAAAATTTCCCAAACTCTTTACGTTAAATACAGTACTGAACTGGCTCAATACTTCAACATTTATGAATTTCTTGTTACAGCCTGTACTGTGATTAAAACATCTACAACATCACAGTTGTGTCCTTTCTCCAACTAACTGCAATTTTTTTTTACAAAACATCTTACGATTTCCTTCGAATATATATGGAATTAAGTGTGCAGTATATATACAATACAATATATAGCGGAAATTCCCGTGTCGCATTTCTTTTTCCTTTCAGTATATGATATACACCTCTTCGTCAGTAGGTTGCTTCTTATCAATGACATTTTCAAGGCGGTACACATGGTGTTTTAAGGCGGTACACATGGTGTTTCAATGCTGTACACAAGGTGATAAGCCTTTTATACGTGTAGTGTCGCGTACTTTGTTTCTTTTTACTCTTGTTATTATTATTACTTTTATTTTTTGTTTGTTTGTTTTGTTTGAAAGCATGGTTTTGGATGACTGAATTCTGTGGACGCTACATTGCCTGTTTGTTTTTCATTACGTGGTCCGAGTATTAGCTTTCATACCTCATCAAACCCCTTCTCCAAGAAGCGAAAACTGAGTTGGTTGTCAATAAAACCTTGATTTCGTTTGAAGTAAAATGTTTTCATACTTTAAAATTAAAACATTTCATATGTAATTTTAAACAGCTTATCACATTTTTTTCATATTTTTTTTTTTTAAAAACGTGTTTTATTGTTGAAATTTCCGTTATAAAATCCCGCTAATATAGGCTTTCCTATCGCTTAATGGAATTAAGGCGGGACCACGTAGTATCATTTTCTTTTACTAGCCGACTTACAGAGTCAGATGGGTGATACATTTTACTAAATAGTAAGTGTCCGATTGTCCGAAAAACGCTCAAGCATGTTAATTACCATGTCATATCATTATTTTAAAATAGACTTAGATATGGAGAATTATGTTGTGTAACTAACCCATGTTTCATATTTTTGGTAGATGTCATTATCAGACACGTGTTTGTCTAGCCCAAACATACTATCTATGTATATACTGAAGGGAAAAAGAAGCGCGACACGGGAATTTCCGCTATATATTGTATGTACAATATGCTGCTGTTTAATCGAATTGTACATGGCTACGTAAGATCTTTTCTTTCGGAAAAAATACTAAAATAACACGTAACACAGCAAATAGTATTCATGCAGAGTTTCATTATTGACAGAGTACGCGTTTGGCTCAAGCATTTGAGCAAACTTAGGATGCAAAAAATAAATTGCAAACTCTTTACGCTAAATACAGTACTGAACTGGCTCAATTTTTCAAAGGGAACTTCGACATTTATGAATTTCTTGTAAAAACGTGTACTGTGATTAAAACATCAAAGTTTTGTTCTTTCTCTAACTAATTTTACACAATTTGCTTAAGCCTGTATATTAATCGAGCTAGTTACCTTTCAAATAACACTGTTCAGTCATTACAAAACTGATAACTAGTTGAACTACTGAAACAATATATACTATATCTTAAATCCGAAGGGATAGTAACTTCTGCACGAACAGGATATATTATAGAATGTTTTCAATATTGCTATTATAATCTTGAATAATCCATCGCAAATTCGTTTTACACTATTTAAACGTTTTATAAACGATGAGAGATAAACCAAATGACCCCCATATCTTACTGCAATAGTTGGGCTCACCGTGAAACGGACTGTGCACACAATATTGTAAACATCACTAAAAACAAATCTGCACATTATATGGTTGCCGTGGTTGACGTGGAAATGATTCCACACAACTGAAGGTTAGTAATGGTTTATTATGTAGAGAACACAACCTTGAATAACAATAAAAGGCTCAACATAAACACCTTTTTAAGTGGTGAGACATTACAAAATGATAACATGTTTGCAGCATCAAAAAGTCACATATTTCCAGGCAACCTAAGTCAGTTTATCGACGGTTGGTGGGAGGTATAGAGTTCTGGTTGCAAACAGGCAAAGTGAGTGGTCTGTCTCCACCACAAAAAATAGACCCTCATATATAACATTACACGTGTTGAAAAAGACGTAAAACACCATATAATCAAACAGCTTATCGAACAGCCTGCAGAAACTTTACATTATACCAGGGATTTGATAAAGATGAATACATTTACAAGATGAAATCAAATGGCCCTATATAAGCCACAACACCCAAACACAATGACCCCGTAGATTCGCACTGTACCACATGGCCCTATATAAGCCACAACACCCAAACACAATGACCCCGTAGATTCGCACTGTACCACATGGCCCTATATAAGCCACAACACCCAAACACAATGACCCCGTAGATTCGCACCGTACCACATGGCCCTATATAAGCCACAACACCCAAACACAATGACCCCGTAGATTCGCACCGTACCACATGGCCCTATATCAGCCACAACACCCAAACACAATGACCCCGTAGATTCGCACCGTACCACATGGCCCTATATAAGCCACAACACCCAAACACAATGACCCCGTAGATTCGCACCGTACCACATGGCCCTATATTAGCCACAACACCCAAACACAATGACCCCGTAGATTCGCACCGTACCACATGGCCCTATATAAGCCACAACACCCAAACACAATGACCCCGTAGATTCGCACCGTACCACATGGCCCTATATAAGCCACAACACCCAAACACAATGACCCCGTAGATTCGCACCGTACCACATGGCCCTATATAAGCCACAACACCCAAACACAATGACCCCGTAGATTCGCACCGTACCAAATGGCCCTATATAAGCCACAACACCCAAACACAATGACCCCGTAGATTCGCACTGTACCAAATGGCCCTATATAAGCGACAACACCCAAACACAATGACCCCGTAGATTCGCACCGTACCAAATGGCTCTATATAAGCCACAACACCCAAACACAATGACCCCGTAGATTCGCACCGTACCAAATGGCCCTATATAAGCCACAACACCCAAACATAATGACCCCGTAGATTCGCACAGTACCACATGGCCCTATATAAGCCACAACACCCAAACACATTGACCCCGTAGATTCGCACCGTACCACATGGCCCTATATTAGCCACAACACCCAAACACAATGACCCCGTAGATTCGCACCGTACCACATGGCCCTATATTAGCCACAACACCCAAACACAATGACCCCGTAGATTCGCACCGTACCAAATGGCCCTATATAAGCCACAACACCCAAACACAATGACCCCGTAGATTCGTACCGTACCACATGGCCCTCTATAAGCCACAACACCCAAACACAATGACCTCGTAGATTCGCACCGTACCATATGGCCCTCTATAAGCCACAACACACAAACACAATGACCTCGTAGATTCGCACCGCACCACATGGCCCTATATAAGCCACAACACCCAAGCACAATGACCCCGTAGATTCGCACCGTACACATGGCCCTCTATAAGCCACAACACCCAAGCACAATGACCCCGTAGATTCGCACCGTACCACATGGCCCACTATAAGCCACAACACACAAACACAATGACCCCGTAGATTCGCACCGTACCACATGGCCCTATATAAGCCACAAGATCCAAACACAATGACCCCGTAGATTCGCACCGTACCACATGGCCCTATATAAGCCACAACACCCAAACACAATGACACGAAGATTCGCACCGTACCACATGACCCTATATAAGCCACAACACCCAAACACAATAACACCGTAGATTCGCACCGTACCACATGACCCTCTATAAGCCACAACACCCAAACACAATGACCCCGTAGATTCGCACCGTACCACATGGCCCTATATAAGCCACAACACCCAAACACAATGACCCCGTAGATTCGCACCGTACCACATGGCCCTCTATAAGCCACAACACCCAAACACAATGACCCCGTAGATTCGCACCGTACCACATGGCCCTATATAAGCCACAACACCCAAACACAATGACCCCGTAGATTCGCACCGTACCACATGGCCCTCTATAAGCCACAACACCCAAACACAATGACCCCGTAGATTCGCACCGTACCACATGGCCCTCTATAAGCCACACCACCCAAACACAATGACCCCGTAGATTCGTACCGTACCACATGGCCCTCTATAAGCCACAACACCCAAACACAATGACCCCGTAGATTTGCACCGTACCACATGGCCTTCTATAAGCCACAACAACCAAACACAATGACCCCGTAGATTCGCAACGTACCACATGGCCCTATATAAGCCACAACACCCAAACACAATGACCCCGTAGATTCGCACCGTACCACATGGCCCTCTATAAGCCACAACACCCAAACACAATGACCCCGTAGATTCGCACCGTACCACATGGACCTCTATAAGCCACAACACCCAAACACAATGACCCCGTAGATTCGCACCGTACCACATGGCCCTATATAAGCCATAACACCCAAACACAATGACCCCGTAGATTCGCACCGTACCACATGGCCCTATATAAGCCACAACACCCAAACACAATGACCCCGCAGATTCGCACCGTACCACATTACCCTATATAAGCCACAACACCCAAACACAATGACCCCGTAGATTCGCACCGTACCACATGGCCCTATATAAGCCACAACACCCAAACAGAATGACCCCGCAGATTCGCACCGTACCACATGGCCCTATATAAGCCACAACACCCAAACGCAATGACCCCGCAGATTCGCACCGTACATCATGGCCCTATATAAGCCACAACACCCAAACACAATGTCCCTGTAGATTCGCACCGTACCACATGGCCCTATATAAGCCACAACACCCAAACACAATGACCCCGTAGATTCGCACCGTACCACATGGCCCTATATAAGCCACAACACCCAAACACAATGACGCTGTAGATTCGCACCGTACAACATGGCCCTATATAAGCCACAAAATCCAAACACAATGACCCCGTAGATTTGCACCGTACCACATGGCCCTATATAAGCAACAACACCCAAACACAATGACCCCGTAGATTCGCACCGTATCACATGGCCCTATATAAGCCATAACACCCAAACATTATGACCCCGTAGATTCGCACCGTACCACAGGTCCCTATATAAGCCACAACACCCAAACAAAATGACCCCGTAGATTCGCACCGTACCAAATGGCCCAATTTAAGCCACAACACCCAAACACAATGACCCCGTAGATTCGCACCGTACCAAATGGCCTTATATAAACCACAACACCCAAACACAATGACCCCGTAGATTCGCACCGTAACACATGGCCCTATAGAAACCACAACACCCAAACACAATGACCCCGTAGATTCGCACCGTACCACATGGCCCTATATAAGCCATAACACCCAAACACAATGACCCCGTAGATTTGCACCGTACCACATGGCCCTATATAAGCCACAACAACAAACACAATGACCCCGTAGATTCGCACCGTACCAAATGGCCCTATATAAGCCACAACACCCAAACACAATGACCCCGTAGATTCGCAATGTACCAAATGGCCCTATATAAGCCACAACACCCAAACACAATGACCCCGTAGATTCGCAACGTACCAAATGGCCCTATATAATCCACAACACCCAAACACAATGACCCCGTAGATTCGCACCGTACCAAATGGCCCTATATAAGCCACAACACACAAACACAATGACCCCGTACATTCGCACTGTACCAAATGGCACTATATAAGCCACAACACCCAAACACAATGACCCCGTAGATTCGCACCGTACCAAATGGCCCTATATAAGCCACAACAACCAAACACAATGACCCCGTAGATTCGCACCGTACCAAATGGCCCTCTATAAGCCACAACACCCAAACACAATGACCCCGTAGATTCGCACCGTACCACATGGCACTATATAAGCCACAACACCCAAACACAATGACCCCGTAGATTCGCACCGTACCACATGACCCTATATAAGCCACAACTCCCAAACACAATGACCCCGTAGATTCGCACCGTACCACATGGCCCTCTATAAGCCACAACAACCAAACACAATGACCCCGTAGATTCGCAACGTACCAAATGGCCCTATATAATCCACAACACCCAAACACAATGACCCCGTAGATTCGCACCGTACCAAATGGCCCTATATAAGCCATAACACCCAAACAAAATGACCCCGTACATTCGCACCGTACCAAATGGCACTATATAAGCCACAACACCCAAACACAATGACCCCGTAGATATGCACCGTACCAAATGGCCCTATATAAGCCACAACACCCAAACACAATGACCCCGTAGATTCGCACCGTACCAAATGGCCCTCTATAAGCCACAGCACCCAAACACAATGACCCCGTAGATTCGCAAAATACCACATTGCCCTATATAAGCCACAACACCCAAACACAATGACCCCGCAGATTCGCACCGTACCACATGGCCCTATATAAGCCACAACACCCAAACGCAATGACCCCGCAGATTCGCACCGTACATCATGGCCCTATATAAGCCACAACACCCAAACACAATGTCCCCGTAGATTCGCACCGTACCACATGGCCCTATATAAGCCACAACACCCAAACACAATGACCCCGTAGATTCGCACCGTACCACATGGCCCTATATAAGCCACAACACCCAAACACAATGACGCTGTAGATTCGCACCGTACAACATGGCCCTATATAAGCCACAAAATCCAAACACAATGACCCCGTAGATTTGCACCGTACCACATGGCCCTATATAATCCACAACACCTAAACACAATGACCCCGTAGATTCGCACCGTACAACATCGCCCTATATAAGCCACAACACCCAAACACAATTACCCCGTAGATTCGCACCGTACCACATGGCCCTATATAAGCAACAACACCCAAACACAATGACCCCGTAGATTCGCACCGTATCACATGGCCCTATATAAGCCATAACACCCAAACATTATGACCCCGTAGATTCGCACCGTACCACATGTCCCTATATTAGCCACAACACCCAAACAAAATGACCCAGTAGATTCGCACCGTAACACATGGCCCTATAGAAACCACAACACCCAAACACAATGAACCCGTAGATTCGCACCGTACCAAATGGCCCTCTATAAGCCACAACACCCAAACACAATGACCCCGTAGATTCGCACCGTACCACATGGCACTATATAAGCCACAACACCCAAACACAATGACCCCGTAGATTCGCACCGTACCACATGACCCTATATAAGCCACAACACCCAAACACAATGACCCCGTAGATTCGCACCGTACCACATGGCCCTCTATAAGCCACAACAACCAAACACAATGACCCCGTAGATTCGCACCGTACCACATGGCCCTATATAAACCACAACACCCAAACACAATGACCCCGTAGATTTGCACCGTACCAAATGGCCCTATATAAACCACAACACCCAAACACAATGACCCCGCAGATTCGCACCGTACCACATGGCCCTATATAAGCCACAACAACAAACACAATGACCCCGTAGATTCGCACCGTACCAAATGGCCCTATATAAGCCACAACACCCAAACACAATGACCCCGTAGATTCGCACCGTACCAAATGGCCCTATATAAGCCACAACACCCAAACACAATGACCCCGTAGATTCGCACTGTACCAAATGGCCCTATATAAGCGACAACACCCAAACACAATGACCCCGTAGATTCGCACCGTACCAAATGGCTCTATATAAGCCACAACACCCAAACACAATGACCCCGTAGATTCGCACCGTACCAAATGGCCCTATATAAGCCACAACACTCAAACACAATGACCCCGTAGATTCGCACCGTAATAAATGGCCCTATATAAGCCACAACACCCAAACACAATGACCCCGTAGATTCGCACCGTACCAAATGACCCTCTATAAGCCACAACACCCAAACACAATGACCCCGTAGATTCGCACCTTACCACATGGCCCTATATAAGCCCCAACACCCAAACACAATGACTCCGTAGATTCGCACCGTACCACATTGACCCCGTAGATTCGCACCGTACCGCATGGCCCTATATAAGCCACAACACTCAAACACAATGACCCCGTAGATTCGCACCGTACAACATGGCCCTATATAAGCCACAACACCCAAACACAATGACCCCGTAGATTCGCACCGTACAACATGGCCCTATATAAGCCACAACACCCAAACACAATGACCCCGTAGATTTGCACCGTACAACATGGCCCTATATAAGCCACGACACCCAGACACAATGACCCCGTAGATTCTCACCTTACCACATGACCCTATATAAGCCACAACACACAGACACAATGACCCCGTACATTCGCACCGTACCACATGACCCTATATAAGCCACAACACCCAAACACAATGACCCCGTAGATTCGCACCGTACCAAATGGCCCTATATAAGCCACAACACCCAAACACAATGACCCCGTAGATTCGCACTGTACCAAATGGCCCTATATAAGCGACAACACCCAAACACAATGACCCCGTAGATTCGCACCGTACCAAATGGCTCTATATAAGCCACAACACCCAAACACAATGACCCCGTAGATTCGCACCGTACCAAATGGCCCTATATAAGCCACAACACTCAAACACAATGACCCCGTAGATTCGCACCGTACCAAATGGCCCTATATAAGCCACAACACCCAAACACAATGACCCCGTAGATTCGCACCGTACCAAATGGCCCTCTATAAGCCACAACACCCAAACACAATGACCCCGTAGATTCGCACCTTACCACATGGCCCTATATAAGCCCCAACACCCAAACACAATGACTCCGTAGATTCGCACCGTACCACATTGACCCCGTAGATTCGCACCGTACCGCATGGCCCTATATAAGCCACAACACTCAAACACAATGACCCCGTAGATTCGCACCGTACAACATGGCCCTATATAAGCCACAACACCCAAACACAATGACCCCGTAGATTTGCACCTTACCACATGGCCCTCTATAAGCCATAACACCCAAACACAATGACCCCGTAAATTCGCACCATACAACATGGCCCTATATAAGCCACGACACCCAGACACAATGACCCCGTAGATTCTCACCGTACCACATGGCCCTATATAAGCCACAACACACAGACACAATGACCCCGTACATTCGCACCGTACCACATGGCCCTATATAAGCCACAACACCCAAACACAATGACCCCGTAGATTCGCACCGTACCACAAAATTAATCAAATAGGCAAATTAATCAATGAACTGGACGAACCATAACACAAAACACTGGTGACAATAGCGTAACCGAGTTGGGACGGTCAGTAGACAGACAATTAGTTTAAACCGATTTTATGTGTATACAACCTCGCTAATCAGTAGGAACGCCAGCCTATATATCAAACAAGGTCACGTGAAAAACATCGATAAACAAGAAAAGCTATAATACATGTATTATAGCATGGGGAATACGGACATATTCGAAAGGCAGTGAAAGGATGATATTGTTAGCATGACATATGAGCAAGAATTTGATATGTATTTATTTTAAAGTTGTGATTATCCCAGAACTAAGTTTTTACAGCTCAGTAAGTGTGCCAGGTTCCCCGCCAGGATTTGAACCTGGATCTCTTTTCTCAAAAGAAAAGCATGCTTCCTTACACTACAGAGATGTTCCCAACAGCACACAGCGTACAAAAAATTAATCAGCCAACTTAAATTTAGATTAAACATGTTTTACTTCAAATTATGTATATTTACATAATACATTCTAGGCACTGATCTTAACTCTTAGAGTATGTCCTTTGTATGTGCCAGATGAAGCTGCAGGTTATGCTTATAAATTAATTCCAACACTTCATTAAAAAGACACCCTGTGAAAACAAGCAAATTCAGCGAAGTACAAGTCCACTATATGTGAAACCAACCATCGTAAAATAATGGATACTCCTCAGAAATAAGAAAGTTATAACCAACGTCAAGTTTTCGTGAAGAAAAAATCGAGTATTTAACCCATATAATGACCTTCAGTGTGACCTTGACCTTTATATTTTAGTATTGTAATGTGTTGTCATGATGAGTATATATTGAAAGTGTGATGAAGAAATATCAAGAAATGAGAAAGTTATAGCCAATGTTAAGTTTTCGTGACGGACTCCAGATTAGCAATTTCTGTGAGAGTTCAAATTGAAGAAATCAGCAATAAAACAAGAGGCCCAAGAGGGCCTGTGGACGCTCTACTGGCTAACACGGCTCTTAAAATATCAATGAAGCGAGTGACTGCTATTTATATTTTCTTAAAAGTTTCGAGCAAAAGACAGCTTTTTAACTAAATCAAGGGTCATAACTAAAGAATCTGGTATAGTTTGGTAACGATCAGATGAAAAATGAAGGCCCTACCGTATTAACGAGGCAAAATATGGCATTTTTAACTAATTCAAGAGCCATAACTCCTCTGTGACTGGTTTTCGAACTTGTCCGAGCTTTCATTGATATTAACAATCTGTGCAAGTTTGGTAAAGATCAAATAATAAATGAAGGTCCTAGAGTGTTCACAAGGCTTAATATGGCATTTTTCAGCAAAACAAGGGCAATAACTCCATTGAAATTATTTTTTGCCGGTTTTTGAACTTGTTCGAGCTTTCATTGATATAAAGACACTGGCAAAGTTAAGTAAAGATTCGATTATTATTGAAGGCCCTAGAGCTCACAAGGCAGAACATAGCATTTTTCAGAAAAAACAAGGGCCATAACTCCGGTGTTTATGATCCGATTTAGCTGGTTTTCAAACTTGTTCGAGCTTTCATTGAAATTAACAATCTGTGCAAGTTTGGTAAAGATCAAATAATAAATGAAGGTGCTAGAGTGTTCACAAGGCAGAAAATGCCATTTTCCTGAAAAAACAAGGGCCATAACTCTGGTGTTACTGACCCAATTCAGCTGGTTTTCGAACTTGTTAAAGCTATAATTGGTATTAACAATCTGTGCAAGTTTGGTAACGATCAAATAATAAATGAAGGTGCTAGAGCGTTCACAAGGCAGAAAATAGAAATTTTCAGAAAAAACAAGGGCCATAACTCCGGTGAAATTATTCCGATCTGGCTGGTTTTCGAACTTGTCCGAGCTTTTATTGATATTAACAATCTGTGCAAGTTTGGTAAAGCTCAAATAATAAATGAAGGTGCTAGAGCGTTCACAAGGCAGAAAACAGCAATTTTCAGAAAAAAAGGGCCATAACTCAGATGTTACTGATTCGATTTGGCTAGTTTTCAAACATATCCGAGCTTTTATTGATATTACCAAACTGTGCAAGTTTGGTAAAGATCAAATAATAAATTAAGGTGCTAGAATGTTCACAAGGCTTAATATGGCATTTTTCAGCAAAACAAGGGCCATAACTCCGGTGAAATTATTCCGATCTGGCTGGTTTTTAAACTTGTCCGAGCTATTATTGATATTAATAACCTGTTAAAGTTTAGTAAAGATCGAATGAAAAATGAAGGCCCTATTGTGGTAACAAAACGAAAGTTAACGACGGACGACGGACGGCCGGACGGACGGACGGACGACGGACAACTCGCCATCCCATAAGCTCTGCTGGCTAAAAAAGGGAGTGAAAACAGCATTGCAAATTAACAATTGCTAGTTTAATAAAGTCATATTTTGAAGTAAAAAGCAAAAACATAACATTTACTCTTTAAAGTAATCTGAATCAGCACTGCAGATTTATAGAGGAGGTAAAATATCGTTTGACATGGAAGTTTGTCTGGAACTCTGTAATTACAATAACAAGTCTTCACGTAAAACATTTTGAGCTACTAGCCCACAGGGCATATGACTTACCAAAATTGACTAGCCGAACACATTTCTACTGACCCGAATTTTTTAACTGTAATTTGAGTGTTATTTTTAGACAAAATTAATACGTATATTGTCACAGAAAGTTACATGTTCTCTAGAATAATATCATAAATAATTTAATAAAATAAAGAACATGATTGTTTTGACACTTTATTCTCATTCACTGGGTATAAAAATTATGCGTTAGCTTTAATAAGTGTTGTTTTTTTGAGTCCCTAACGTCTGCATTATTTTTTTCTGCCGGGTTACGCTCTTTCGAAATAATGAAGAAAGCTCATCGTACATGGTGGTTACAAAATAGACCGGAAAAGATCTTGCGTTCATTATCAGTCGGGCTTACATTGCGATATTGATTCATACTAAATATTGCTCATTCGTCCCCAACGTCGTTCGTAAATACAGTTGAGGCCACGCGGATTACGACTAATAACACTCAATGCGGGGATTTTATCTGATTTTGTCACCGCGATCGGCGGACAGTCCACTCAACGCGGGGACAATAACTTTTGACCACCGCGACACAATCACCGAAAAGCATGTGTTATTAAATGCATTAAAAGTTTGAAATATGTATTGCTTTCGAAATTTATTCATCGTATTTATAAGTTTTATTACGTTTTTTATTGATTCAAATGCCAAGACTATCTAATTACTGAAAGACCTAAACTTTCAGTGACTTTCAAGCTAATAACATTATAGACAATCAGTGCAAGAATGAACAATATAAAAACTCATTATTTCCAAAGACAATTATTGATTGGAACCATCTTGGAGACAGTTTCGTTTGCATGCCATCATTGGAGAGCTTCAAATCACCTCTCGTAAAATGCTACCAACAGCAACAGCCTCTCATCCGATGAGTTTTTGCCGTTACAGGCTCTACATTGTACAGATTCAGATCCCTGCTCTAATTTCCACCGCTTTCCCCCGCGAACCTTTCACAGAGAATCCCCGCGATTGCTTTCTGTTGATACTGGATTTTGCAATCGCGGTGATTTTTACGGTCACGGAGAATCCCTGCGATATTTTGGGTGACAATCCGCGGTACGATCGCGGGGACTTGTGACTTCGATGGAAACACGGCCGCGGGGATACTGCGAAGAAGTCGTAATCCGCGTGGCAGCAACTGTAGCAAATACAATTGAAAACCAGTCTGTTCTGAAACCGAGAGTTGTTTCCGGCGATGTATATGTATAAACAAAATAAAAATCGACTTTTAAATTAGTTTACAAACTGTCGTTAATTTTTGTGTCTGATTTCATTTCGATTTATTTTGGCATTTTCGTCTTGTTTTTAACATGCCCGCTTGTAAAATTTACATGCCTGACATGATTTTTACTAACTGCGGGTTTAAGGCTACCGGCTATTTTCGAAGACTGACAAACTCATATGTTGTTTTTAATTGTCTTACAATAGCGAATAATACACTCGTTTGTTTTCAAAACATGAATATTTACTAACTCTGTCAGCCATTTTAAAGATAATGTAGCAGTGGTCAAGCCAGACTCCAACAAGAGGTCAATGACCTTGAAGCTCTACTGATAGGTTTTTGATAGCTAGATCAGCATTCCTGTGAAGTTTCATGAAAATCCGTCAAGTAGTTTCAGAGCAGTAGTCGCTATAGTCTAGTCTCTGGTGGGGTTTGAGTGTGCATAAAAGGTCCCCTAAAAACTTCTCCAGAAATGATTAGGGGGATGTCTGATAGGTCAGAAAATCGAGGGTGTTAAGTCTGAATCATGGTACGTTTTTAGAAATCCAAGATGGCGGACAAAATGGCCACCAAAAATTTGAAAAATTTAGTACATGTGATACTTACAATATTTTTTTATATTTTTTTCACAAACATAAACTGTTTTTGTTGTTTTAAATGGAAAATATATGCAGTTCGGTAAAAAAAGATGACTTAAAGCAGAAAAGCTGCAGAATTATTTTTTTTGGCTAAAAATCGGATGAAAAATGGCTCAAAAATGACAAAATTTGGGGTACCACCTAACTTTTTAAATTATTTAATATAGTATTTCCTTATGTTTTACCTATTTTTGTTTATTAAAATGTACAATGATGCATATCCTGCACAAAAATGTATACTTTTAGGTTTTAGTTGAGCCCAAAACTCTCCAAATCGAGAAAAAAGTGGGTGGGGTATTTTGACATGAATAAACCTGAAATTACCGGCAAAATATAGAAATTCACTATGATGCTAATACTGCTAAAATGGATAGTCTCTTTTGTTTTCTTTCGTGTTTTTTTTCTTTAAATTGACAAAATAGACACCAGTTATCAGATATGAATGCATGTTTTAGTGAACTTTTGGTATTTTGTTGGGGAAAAAAATGCAAATATAAGCAGAAAAACACTGTAAAATGCCCATTCTGCTTGATATTTTAATTTATTGTTAGAAAGTGTTATCACTGTATGATGTTTTACAGTTATTAAAATAATATGCTATATATGGGCAAACCAACTGTTTCAGTTTGACTTTCAAAAACAATCAGTTTTCAATCCAAAAAAGTGGGTGGGGTAATTCATCATGCATTTCAGCTTGACGAATATGTCATTATACCAAGATAGTTTTCTATCATTATCATTTTGTTTGTAATTGTAAATTAAATGTGTTCATAGTTGCCTTATTTCAGTTTGTTTCTTTTCTTCATTTTGTATATTTGGGATGGGATAAAATTAAAATGGCATCCAAAATGGCCGCCAACATCATTTTAAAGTCATGTATAGAAACCAAAATGCTCAATTAACGACTCTTAAGCGTGATGTTCATTCAGAGTTTTGTAGAGTAATTGAATAGTGCATATTACAGTTATGTGATAGGGAAGAACATGTGAAAAGGTCAGCCATTTATTTTTCACTCTGTATGGAAGAGGTAAAGTTATATGTTCTTAATTGTCAGCGAAATATTTAAGTTCTTAAAATCATTTTTTTTTTTTTATAAATTTGAACCTACACAGTAAAATGCTGCGACTTTTAATAGCAGGTTCTTTTAAAATAAAGAAACAAATTCAAAATAAGATCACAAATGATGAATTTAATGAATTAATTTCCCATGTACAATTACTACATGTTACTTTTTTTCATTTTTTCCAATTTTAAGAACTAGTATGTCTAAATGATATTATTAGCTAAATTATTACTATATTATTAGCATAAAATAACGTTAATTCAATGAATAACACTACTTATATTTTACTAAGGATCCTTAAACCATCAGGCACATTAAGATATTCAACTGTAATTAGCATTTTATACTTTCGCTTATTTGAAGTCCCATCAGCAAACATTAATTATTGCTCTTTCTTTATAATACAACAGGAATCGACAGCACCGCATTTGGATTGTCACAAGTGTTTAACTCCTGTGGGTTTTCCTTGCATTTACAGAAGACACAGCAACTAACCCCAGCTTTTCTACAAGCGCAACGTTTTTTGCACTGACACATCAACATTAGATTTTCCGGGTATTTCAGGAGATGATTGCTCGGGATAAGTAGATCATTGCTTTCCCCATAGCCATATTCCTTCGGGTATTGTTCATTGTTTTCCATGCATTGCATTTGGATGTAGGTGGAATACCAACACCTGAGTATGTGCTGTCGTAGAGCATAACTTGTTGGTGGCAGAGACGGTAAGTCTAGTGCTTTACTGTGATGGTAGAGTGTGTATCTAAGCTCATCCATAGTTTTGCAAGGGGATTTGTACTCTTAATCACTTGTACATGATATTGTTCCGCTTTAGTGATGATTTCATGCCGATTTGGATTGTCCAGAGATGATCCGAATTCAGCAAGTGCCTGACTGGATCAGCCTTGATAGCCTGAAGCTTTGTTCCAACTTTGCTTGTCGTATCACAACCTGTGAGTATATGCGCAGCCGGTAGTACAGTGCAAATATTTATTTTTCTCTGCTGTTGTGTGTGTAGAGTCCCCAATTCCTGCTCTGATCCACATCTCTTTGAGTCCTGGGCATTGTTGCACACCAAAAGTACAACATCACGACCATGACGTCCGTATCAGATGACAATACAACTGCGTTTGGTTCAGATGCATGAAATGCATGTGGTATAAGACGAACATCAGCTTTTTCAACCGGAAACTCCAAGTCAGGACAGTTGGTGATGATTTCTGCTGAAATCAGTTGGCAAGTAATATTATCTTCTTTGCCTTTAATTCCTCTCAACAGGATTTCAATATTTGGACAAGTATACCCAGCATTTTCCTTGATCCTCTTCCTGAGCAAAGCTGTAATTTCGTCTTTTTTTAAGTTTGATGGACAGAATATGTTCATATTCAAAGGTAGTGGTTTATCTTCATTTACAAGTTTTAGTCCTATTGGTTTTGTACTGCTACGCCTTAGCCTCTTTGTATCATTGATGGATCCATCGATATAGGAGTCAAACACAAAATGGATTTGGGATGCACATTTGCAAATGTTCAATAGCATTCGTACAAATGCTGCAAAGAGGTCATTGAACGTTTTCAAACTCTCAAGGTTCACCTTTCTCATATTGGCCTTGACGTCGACCAAGTACACATTCGGTAATGCATCCAAATGTGACAATACTGGTACGTTTTCTTTGCTAATTGCTTTTTTCCAGTTCATGGCATAATGCACTCTTATTTTGTTTCTTCATCAACCCTTCTTCGTCAAATAAGTAGTAGTCTGAGACCAAGTCATACTTAAACATTTCTTTTGTGTTATGCCCTCTGGCCTGTGCTATTTCTATCAGTTTGTCTCCTGCTCCTGTTCTATTTGATTTCCTGCTTTTTGATGCTGATGACTTGGTCTTAGCTGACTGGATGGGCTGGAAGGTTTTTGGATTGTTTTTATGGATCGTATCTATTTATCGTTTTGACTTGTCGAGAAATCTTTCCTTTCTAAACTCTTGGTAAATGCTGTTTCTTATTTCCTCTGTCATCACCTCTTATGTGATGATATTGTGTAGTTTCTTCTCTGTATCTGGAGTAATGTGAAACGGATTGTCATATATCTGTATGCATGATGTCATGTTTTTGATATTTGCTTCTCTGGCATTTGTTTCTGTCTGACTGAATTCGTGACTAACAGTTAATTCATGATAGAATGGCTTTGATCCGCCAGTCTCTCGATGGACCTCAATTACAGCTATCATCTCGTAGTAGATAATTCCCCAAAGAGCAACAAGCAACACAGTTGTTTCTTCTTGAGCTCCCTATAATACCCCCACTGCTCTTCTGTGATATGTTAATCATTTTTTCAATGCTTGAACTGCAGCTAAAGCTTTGAACTTTCCCAGGGTTCTTTTCACGGCAATCTTGCCTTCTACGAAGTGCTGATAGATTGTGGGAGCAGTCACTGGAAGATTTCGCATGTCATCAAGATATATCGAACACCATCGCAAGTAACTGACACAGTCAAACAAGGCAAAATATGGAAGTATTGTTTGTACAGTACTGATGTGGCGACTCCAGTCGCCTTCTCTGTCTGCTGTTATCAAGTCCTTCAATAAACCAAGAAGCATAATATACGTGTCCCAGTATTGGAAAGTTTCGCTTGTACTTCTCTGCTGTCAAATTATTTCAGCAGTTTATCCTTCAGTTTCTGCTTGCTTGTTTCGGTATCCTTGTCTGCAACATAGGTCTTTAACTCACTTAGTATGACTAACTGCTGTTGGTATGGTTGAATTCCCTTTCGTGCGAAGAACACCTTTCCATTTTCTCACTGAAAAGAAGATTGCCTTTCGAAGATTGCCTGGGTCGAAATGACTTGGAAATGGCACATGTCCTGCACTCGCTTCTAAAATCAAGCTGCCAATATTATTGTGGTACTTCTGCAATTCAGAATAACTTATAGCTAACCCACAGTGGTTCAGACTTGTGATCCGTTCCCTACTCTTGCATTCTGCATGAATAGCTTGGGTGTTCATTATGTGTAGTGATGTTTTCTTGTTTTCATTATGTACGTTGTAATTCATAATATGATGCAGTACGTGTACTTTCCTCTTCTTATTTTCTGAAGGATTTACAGTGCATTTGTCATCTACATCATCATCGTCACCATCATCATCATCATTTTTAGGATTTATATTTGTGTATCCTTATTGTCATTAAAATGTCAGTTATTGCGAATTCCAAAACAATGCTCCTATTATTTTAGAAATGATAATAACAATTTAATAAACTAGCTATGTGATAAAAAATATTGAGCAGTGTGCAGGTCAGTCTACTATTGCTCTTACAAAGGGATG
Organism: Cyrtodaria siliqua; assembly: GCA_037043455.1. NCBI lineage: Eukaryota > Metazoa > Mollusca > Bivalvia > Adapedonta > Hiatellidae > Cyrtodaria > Cyrtodaria siliqua. The sequence continues at coordinate 86,027 of JAWPHD010005013.1, forward strand.
ACATAATAATAATTAGGTAATCTTTTTAAAATATAGTACATCAATCCCGTAGTTATTTTTTAGGTAACAACAATGTATTTCAGAAGACACCAACACTATTTATATAATTTCTAATACATAAACTTGAACATAGAATCTGAATTTATAAGCATGTCCGAGTACTATTAAACATTTTTGAGGACAGCTTGAGCAACCTTTTTGGCTTTTAAAAAGTACAACTCATATACCTTAGTACTTGAATTAAATAGGTTAATAGCTAATGATTTTATAGGAATACTCATTTCACACAATAATGCCACTTAAAACTCAGAACAAGTGCTTTATCTTATGGAGGTCAAATGTGTCTGTAAAATTTTAATGATGATATTACAACAAGGGGAATAACTTTGCAAAACAGTATAATATTTAATTATATATATGTTGAATTACCTGTGTTTTGTCTGAAACCCGTCCGATTCATTTTTCTTATGCTTAATATTGCATTATGATAACATATTAAATTGATTGTTCAACAATGTAATTGTTTAATAAAAACTTATCAAGTTTTTTTCTTTGGAAATGCTGTAAGGCATCGCCATAGAGACTAACAAGGAAAGTAATGTTAAGTTAAACAATTTCAATTTCAGTTCTTGCTCATCATTTTCAATTTTGTCTATGGTCATTCTGATTCTAGACATAATTAGATGAATATAAACAAAATGATAATGATGGAAAACTATCTCGGTATAATGACATATTCGTCAAGATGAAATGCATGTTGAATTACCCCACCCACTTTTTTGGCTTATAAATTGAAAACTGATTGTTTCTGAAAGTCAAACTGAAACATTTGGTTTGCCCATATATAGCATATTATTTTAATAACTGTAAAACATCATTCAGTGATAACACTTTCTAACAATAAATTAAAATATCAAGCAGAATGGGCATTTTAGAGTGTTTTTCTGCTTAAATTTGCTTTTTCCAACCCCCACAAAATACCAAATGTTCCCAAAAACATGCACTCAGATCTGATAACCAGTGTCTATTTTGTCAATTTAAAGAAGAAAAACGAAAGAAAACAAAAGAGACTATCCACTGAAGCAATATTAACATTGTAGCGAATTGCTAAATTTTGCTGGTAATTTCAGGTTTATTCATGTCGAAATACCCCACCCACATTTTCCTCGATTTAGAGAGTTTTGGGGTCATCTAAAACCTAACAGTATACATTTTTGTGCAGGATATGCACCATTGTACATTTTGATAAACAAAAATAGGTAAAAAATAAGGAAATACTATATTAAATATTTTAAATTTTAGGTGGTACCCCAAATTTTGTCATTTTTTGCCCATTTTTCATCCGATTTTTAGCAACAACAAAAAAATCTGCAACTTTTCAGCTTTATGTTATCTTTTTTACTGAACTGCATATATTTTCCATGTAAAACAACAAAAACAATTTATGTTTGTGAAAAAAACAAAAAAAATATTGTAAGTACCAAATATACTAAGTTTTTCAAATTTTTGGCGGCCATTTTGTCCGCCATCTTGGATTTCTAAAAACGTACCATGATTCAGACTTAACACCCTCGATTTTCTGACCTATCAGACATTCCCCTAATCATTTCTGGAGAAGTTTTACTAAATAACTCTATGTAAACAAAGATGGACGCTGGCAGCCATGTTTAACGTCGAAGTTGAGCATTTTTCTATTTATAGCCTCCAAAAAACCCAAAGAATGCATAATCCAATACACCAAAATAAACTTAGAACTACTCAAAACTGAAAACAATATCAAACATGTGCTTTATAATTATTATAAATACCATCCATGCCTAACAGCACCTTTTTAAGATAACACTGAAATGCCCGTTTAACAGCTTTTTTGCAATATTTTTTCTTTAGGTCTTTTTTTTTTCCATAGCATGAATAAGGTCTGAAATGTGCAAACAGAAGTCATTTCCACTCTAAAAGGTTGCCTCCTATAACTCAATTTATATAAAGCCGCTATATTATGCGTTTTTTTTTATTTTAACGCGACAACATAATGACGTCATGTGACAAGATGACGTTAAACATAGAATAGCATGTGGCATGACGACATGTCACATGACGTCATGCCACATGCTATTCTATGTTTAACGTCATCTTACTATGACATCAAAAATGGTACCGGATATCGTTCTGGCCAATGGACTACATAGCAACCAGTACTTAAACGGGACATTACCGATAGCAAACTGTCAATATAATGAAACAGTGCTAAGGCAAACCCAAGAATTACATCAATGGATAGTTTTTAAATGGCATAAAGCCGCCCACCTCAAACTTAGAAAATGCTACTAAAATTGCATGTAGATCTACCGACCACCGCAAGACACATGGGATCTCGAGATATCGCAAGTTAGATATCTCACGATAAGTTGCGATACATCTTGTGAAATTGTAAGATATATCTCTTAAGACATCTCAAGGCAGTGATCTCAAGATAAATTGAGATATACATTGAGATTTATGGGGATTAATTGAGATATCTCAATACAAATATCTTAATATAAAATGTGATATCTCAACATGGAGTATCTCAAGATAAATTAGACATATTGAGATATCTCAAGATACGATACGGTGCATCGTGGAGTATTACAATATACATATTTTACTGAGTTGTTCATAATCTGGGTTTCGTAGCAATGCGTGTTTGCCTTATCGACAAATTACATTCTAACCGAAGTAGTTCTCTTCGCTAACAAACCGAAAGGTAACAAACTTTGAAAATATGTTGAAATACAGACAAAAAATACTTCATTTGACTGTTTTAGTAAACAAAGGTTGGACCCTTAAGGGGGCACTCCACAGTTTAATGTACAGTTCTCAATAATCAAACCCAAGACAAGCCCTTAGCCTGAATTCTTGAGCAAAAATAAATCACATCAGCATAGTGTCATACATTTCTTAGAAGACAATAAAATTACCCATGTTTCCATACGAAATAAAAGTATCAAAAAGCATTTTCTGTACAACTTTAGTCCCATTTCTTTAAGATAACCCCACCCCTCAAAACATGCCTAAAAAGCAATTTTAGCAATATTTCAAATGTCAATAAATAAAAAAAATGAATTTTCCTAAGCATATCAGTGTCATGTCTGCACTCATAATGCTCTTCCATATCAGGAAATGCTAAGTTTTACATACCTTCTCCGGCGTTTTAAAAAGTTATTCAATGCTGATCTCCCTGTGAGTGAAAATCAGCCATTTTACCTACTTTTAGGAAGTTTTTGCTAGTTGATCATTTTTCAAATTATAGCCTCCAAAAAACCCAAACAATGCATATTCCAATACACCAAAATAAACTTATAAGTACTCAAAACTGAAAACAACATCAAACATGTGCTTCATAATTATTCTAAATACCATCCATGGACCTAAAAGATGCTTAGTTGATGTCTTCCTGATTTACACCATGGACATTCGTGCGAAATTAAGGAGTGCCCCCTCAGGACAAACGTTTGTATTTACAATCAAGCGTTCAAGATGATCAAGACTAGCTCTGATAAACAATAAACAGAGTTTGTGTCCATTTAGTTAAAATTTACGGATTACGATGTCGCATGCATATTTGTCACAAATTGAATTGTTTTCTACGTTTGTATGCGCGATTAGCGTGCATTAGGTTTACAAAAAAGCACAATCTCATAGAAAATGGTGCGGATCCCGCGTCCTAAAATGGACAGTGCATGTTGATCGAATGCAATATTATTCTGGTCTTCGTTTCATATTTAGTGAAAAATACTAATTATTCGATAATTACATAGACACGTTATTAATGTCTATGACTAATCGTAGGATACATACATTTCCGTTGATTTCTCTCGTCAGTAAAACAATCACAATTTAAACAAACTTGCGCTTTATACCAAACACATTCCTTTATTTTATAAACCAATGCAGTTTCGATATGTTTGTGTCAGACATGAATAAAAGGTTACTTATAGAGAAAGTGTTTACAATCAATACTCATGTGACTGACTACATCAGGGGTCTCGCAATTAGGCGAAGTCGCTTTAAACTTAGCTCTAATTTGACTGACTTCGTTTTTTATCCATATTGGGTGAAATTTGAGTCATCGGCAATAAGCAAAACTGCGAACTTCTGTGTGTTTTATTGAGTGACGGGTAATTATTTTGTCAGCAAGTTTCATTTCAAGATGCTTTGAATAATGATTTAATTGATTGATTTATTTTTATATATCGGAAATGTGTCAGGTTTCTCAGACCAAGACAAAAAAAAAATCAATTCACAACATCTCATTTACTGCTAATTATTGAGCAGCATTACTTAAATGTATATCGAATGTCACCACACCATATTGGTTATGTCCTACTAGTGTGACCTCATTCCTAAATTGTTCGGCAATCTGATCCTAGTGATGTACTCGAGATACTGAGAATGAACTTCTTATGTCATGATGCAGAACATAATGACGTCAGTAGTTCAATCGCATCCGACTGCCGAAAATGACAGATACTTAATTTGGGAATGTTGACCGGATATCCAGACAAGATCAGACAAATGACGAGAATATTTAAATGGCACTTTGGTGACTTTTGACTTCGATCTCTCCGCGGGTTGACTACAGATCGTACAGGGCACGAAAATTCGTCCGCTCGTATTGACGAGTGATTTTCGAATCTGGACGAGTGAAATCCATGAATCGGTCATCCGAGAGGACGAGTAACATTTCAGTAGAAAACAACAACAAAGAAAATAGTTCTTACATAGTTTATTAAGCGATTAAATGCAGTAAATAGTCGCAACTCTGTTTAATCAACGATAAAATGCAATTTAAGTCAACCGGATATTGGGAAATTGACGCATTTCCGCTTTGGGACATTCTAAAATGCGGGTCCCGTTCTAATTTCATGGAGCGCAAACGTTACGGTATTTGATGTTATACAAATAGCACATTCACGGGGGAATCTTGAAGGGCACTAGTCAGCTTTTAGGTGACTGGGGCCAGGGCCTTCAGGAAGGGGAATTACAAAAAGTATGCTGTTTTCCTGTGTTGTAGTTTAACATTTTCTAATAATTATTAAAAAAATAAATTAAGAAGGGATTTTTTCACAGGAAAAGTGGGAAATATATACCATGCCAGAGTAACATCAGACTGTAGTGAACTATAGAATATAAATATAAATATAGTCATCTATATTCCTGGTCAATGTTTCATAATTTTCAATGATTTATATAAAGAAAAAAAAACACGTTATGATGTTTCCCTTTGTTTTATTTATATATAATATTGTTAAAAGATGGTATCTGACTACTTTGACTTTTGAACTTTTACAGTCAGAGCAGGAAGACTAAACATCCTATAAGGACGAGTAACATGTCAATGGCACTTGTCCTACAGGACGAGTATACAGTAAAATATATTTCGTCCCCTGTCGTAGGAAGAGTGGTATTGTCAGATAGGAAATTTATTATTGCACGCGACAGTGTACAAGGTGTATGTATTTGATACATTTGTAAACATCTACTTCTCATCAGAAAATATCACTAAAATGTCCCCTTACAGTCCTCATAAATGATTATAACAACAGGTCAATAAAGGTAATTCATAATTTCGATAGAGCATCATCAAAAACACTGACCAATCAGTGACCAGAAATAAGAGCATACCAATACATTCTGGTAGGTGATAAACTCTGTCTTTATCCTTGATGTTCAAGTTTCAACCAAGTTTATTGTTAACAAGGTATCTTCAGTGTGGTTCTTTTAAAACCCTGCATATTTCATGCACATTCATGCAAACTGATTAAATACATGTATCTTTCAAAATCAAAATCTTGAAACTTATCGTCTTTTTACTCTGCCAAAGATTCTTATTTTACTATAGAACCTAACGATAAAAACCGAGTAACACACATTTTATCCAATCGTGAACGCTCGACCAATCCCGTCATTCTTCGGGATCCCGCCTCGTGTGTATCATGGCGCTTCGGTATGTTCCAAATCTTTACATTATGTTAGCCGGAAGGCAACGGCACAGGAAATAGTGCACTGTTGCTAAGCTGTTGCTACATAAACATTATGGCCGCTTGCCACACGTGTTGATGTATGATCTGCATTGCATGCTTGTTATTTACGATACAGATGAATGTTTTATCACTGCTTTCACGTAAATGAACTATAGATGGAGCAATCGGCTAAATGACATTGCAAAATGTTGAAGATAACTTTGAATGCAAATTCGTTTTGGCGTGAATCTGAAACGCGTCACACTAGTATGATGTAACCAATATGGAAACCTGCGTATTACATTTGAGTCATGCTGCGAAGCAGTGTACGAGATGCTGCGAATGATTTTATCACCTACTGATAAAATCTCAACATCTCTGTAATGGAAAATTATGAATAATCAGACGAAATTTCCTGTGCCACGCCTCCTCCCCATCTGAAATTAATGATTTATCTCAAATATTTTTCAATTAATATGATTGATGTAAGTCTTCATTGTTTTATTCCATTCATTTGTTGTTCAATAAACGGTTCAATTTTCTTATATTCAAAACTTCATACATTTACTTCCGTGTCAAAAGTATCTGAATGGTTCCCAGTTTCGCGTTCGCTAGTAAAAATCCTAAATTGACACACAAACGTTCGAGTCTTGTTTAAGAATAGGCTGATATTATGGTAACTTTTGCCTTCGATTTCACGGTGGTCCGATCAATGAGAAGAAGTTACTACAGTTGAATAGCGTAATAAAGGCCTACCTGTCCATTCCTTTTAGGGCAATTTTGGGACCCACACTTGCTCTAATAAATTACTGCCAACGCAGTTGCGCGAGACGTTCAGTGTATTTATTCTCCGGCGTAGGGTTACGTAGCTGGTACTGGGCAATTAACGGTACTGTGGGACGAGTACTGTCCACTCCCTTACCAAAAATATAGGCTTCTGGCGACTATTTGCTGCAACTCTGCTGCAAACATTGCTGCAAAGCTGCGGCAGACAAGTTTGCGGCGATGTTGCGGTACACTTTTATCATGCAAATGAGGTCTGCGGCAAAGTTGCAGCGAACAAATATGCAAATAAGGTTCTGGTGAGGTTACGGAGATGTTCCCGGCAACTTTGCCGCAGACCTCATTTGCATGGTAAAAGTGTGCGGCAACTTTGCAGCAAACTTCATTTGCATAACACTTTTAGCGATGTTTGCTGCAACTTTGCCGCAGATCTCATTTACATAGTAAAAGTGCGCGGCAACTTCATTTGCATAAAATGTTTCTCTGCACTGTTCTGGCGATGCTTGTGGTGATGTTCTCTGCAAAGTTGCGGCAATGTTCGCCAACACATCGCGGCAAATGTTTTCAAAATAAATAATGGACTGAAATTATGAAATGGAACAACGGTGCGCCGTTTTAAAAAAATATATATATTTAGCTCAAAAACAATTTTTTTCACTATGTAACATGGACTGCACCAAATTTAAATAAATGGGAACGATTTAAATAAATTGACACTAAATAAATGCTCTCGATTTAAAGTATATCCTTACGATTTAGATTATTATATCCTCGCGATTTAAATATATGATTTTATCCATACGATTTAACTAAATGGTTTTGATGTAATTATTCGTTTGTGATCTAAATAAGTCACATGGAGATGTCGACCGCTGTCATTCCTGCATTACTCTCATTTTCATGGAGATGTCGAGCGCTGCCATTCCTGCATAAATCCCATTATTATGGAGATGTCGACCACTGTCATTTCTGCAATACTCCCATTTTCATGGAGATGTTGAGTGGTGTCATGTTTGCATTACTCCCATTTTATGGAGATGTCGCCTGCTGTCATTTCTGCATTACTCTCATTTTCATGGAGATGTCGAGCGCTGCCATTTCTGCATTACTCTCATTTTCATGGAGACTTCTCTGCATTACTCTCATTTTCACAGAGATGACGAGCGCATTTCTGCATCTCTCCCATTTTTAGGGAGATGTCGAGCGCTGTCGTTGCGCATTACTCTCACTTTTACAGAGATGTCGACCGCTGTTATTCCTGCATTACAGTCATTTCATAGAGATGTCGAGCTCTGTCATTTCTACATTACTCTTATTTTTATGGAGATGTCGAGCGCTGTCATTTCTGTATTACTCCCATTTATATGGAGATGTCGAGCGCTGTCATTTCTGCATTAGTCCAATAGGCATTTGGTGCCTGGATATCTTAAATTAGAATCAGCACCAGACCCTTAGGTCAGACCCACAAACATAAATATAAACATTTACCAAAGGAGGTAAGGTTATGGGTCTGATGATGGTCTGGGGCGGATTCCGAAAGTTTCAGGCGACTGTTACCTAACCAGATGAAAAATGCAAAACTTGCTATTTCCGACATATAAAAATAAAACTTCCTTCTTGAAATAAAACTACAACGCACTTCCTCTCATTTTGGGCAAAATGTACGATTTGATAAATTTCCATACATTATATACCTTAACCACAACAGACAAACATTGCATATTTTTTCCTTTTCTGCACATTTTCAGACGAATTTTGCCTTCTGATTGGGAAAGATTCCTGCTATATTTAGGGGAAAATAGTCAACTTTACAGTTGGGAACAGGCCTGTAAGGAAGACGCCTTTTACAAGCCTTTATTATATAACGAGGCGTCTGTATGACAGGACATACAATCAAATTGCCCTTGAAATGCATATTTAGACATGAATACAAAAAACACACGTACGACGTTGTGCAGATAAAAACCCAACATGTTAAAAGTTCAAACTGCTATAACTTTTTTATTTCTGGATGGATTTTGATGATTTAAACAGCATTATGCTTATATTTCCTTCATATCTCAAGGAAATGAAACTATTTTTTTCCCCCATTAAACCTCTAAAGCTCTGTCATGGTTACTGGGAAGACATTGACAGCAGCCTCTCACGAGGACCACCCATCAAGGTCTGTGGCGTGCGGAAATCTGTTAAACTTCAGCTTTCATAAAAACATAATTTCTTCACTTATTGTGCAAGAAGTAGTAATGCTCTTGAAAGGTATTTCGAACCATCTATGCGAGCAAACGAATGAACAAGAAACTCCCGCCAAAAGTCTCCCTCGAAAAAACACAACGACAGCTATTCTGATTTCAGTTGACGAATCATAGTTACGTCACCTGCACACTAAATGAATGTTACATCTACCCACCTGTCCTTTCAAAAGAACTCTTCACCAACACTTCCTGCTTGAACTAAAACTAACAACCAACAACAACACACATAACATTTTCAAGATGGCTGTGGCAAAGTGAGTGACAGCGTGATCCTAACTTATGCGCATGCGCAAACAATAACAACAGTAAAAAAATAACAAACTTGCCCCACATAGGCCAACTTTTTCACACTCAACATAATCTTATAAATACATATAGACACTCCACAACATCCTATCACATAAGCCCCTTTATGGTGTGTGACAAGTTCTCAACACTGCCCACAGCCATAGCCACACATTCATGAACTTGTGGACAGCCCCGTGAAACATGACCTACTTCTCCACCAAAACCATCATATGCCATATTACCTACTAAAACTTATCTACGGTACTTACCTTCGCCCATAAATATTCTCGCCCACGATTTTGCAATGATTACAATGGCTTGAAATGTCCAATGTAACGTATAACGTCGACCTACTGTACACCAGGATCCGTCTATGTACACCAAAGCAAAATGGCGTTCGTTAAACCGTAATACATAGCCTGCTGCACATGTGCGTCGGAAATAAACCGGAACTCAACAGTCGATGTATTATTACCAAAAATATACAGACGTTAAAGGAGCTACTTATGTAATAGCCAACTATTACGTCTCGTTCATGTATCTACATCCATTAGTGATTTTACGTACTAGAAAAATGACATTATCTATAAACTGTGATTATGACAAAACACAATCACAGATCGTCGTAAAGCAATAATATTCACAAACTACATTGGTCGAACATAATTGGTTTACACTTCGTGTAATTCCCATAAATAGTTAAAGGTATTTTTCAAAGGGATGAATTTAAATTGTTTTAAGGTTTGGATTGCCGACAATGTGCTTTTAAATCAAAATCGATTTAATCCGTCATTTTAGAAGCGAGAATAAAAACAAATGCATGTACACGTAGATAAATCTTTCCTCTTTCCATATGCAAAATGTTAATGAAATCGGAGACAAGTACTTGTTTTCTCCCCAAAATTAACTAACATGACCCACGGACTCAAAGACGGCATAATGCATATACATTTACAGACGCGACCGGGTACACAAGAAATGAAATAATTCCATTATTTCAATACATATATTTCAAATGTATGTGTCCATGCATTCCAGATTAAATTTCTGATCTATACATGCTTTTGGTTTATGCCGGAGTGCTCAAAATAAGTTTTAACAAACCAAATTGCAACGGTACGTCGGGAAAGTAAATGAGGATGGTGAAAATATATGTTGCAGTGCTAATTTTCTGAATCCGCAAAAAATAGCGAAAAAATGAAGTTTTAACAGCGAGAATGATTTTTTTTTATGAAAGTGTTCATTGACATGTCTACTATTAAAAACTAAAATTTAAAGTCAATCAGAAAAAGTACTTTTTTCCCCACAAAATTAACAAAGTACACCGTATTCGCTAAAATATGAACAATAGCCTTTCGAAGTTAATGTTCACGCGGGATATAAAACCGTGAAATTATGAAACCCTTTTTAAGAGAAATATTGATTTCAACATTGTTCTGTATTAAAAAATTATTAGAGTAGAATGTTCACAGGTTTTCTCAAGGACACCATTACGGTAGTATCCCTGCAACCCCGCCCCTCAGCCCACCGCCCTCCATACCGTATTGATTAAGTTGTATATAGCTGCGAATGTGCAGTTTTAATCAACTTCGATTTATTTCATCATTTTATAAGCGAGAGAAAAAAAAAGCATGTACGCTTAGATACATCTTTCCTCTATCGATATGTAAAATATAAAAAAAATCGGAGGCAAGTATTGTTTTCCCCCGAAAATTAACGAAGTACACCGTAATCGCTTAAATACGCCGAATCGACGTTCCAAATCGATGTTCGCGCGGAATAAAATTGTGGAATTATGAATTCCTTTATAAGAGATAAATCGATTTCAGCATTGTTCAGTAGTTGTTATATTATTGATGTAGTATGTTCATAGTATTTATGAGGGCAACATTACGGTAGTATCCCTCCAACCCCGTCGGCTTCCCCCCTCCACCCCGTACACACACTACGTTGTGTATTGCTGCGAATGCGCCTTTTATTCAAATCGATTTATTTCGTCATTTTAAAAGCAAGAATAAAAACAAAATCGCATAGATACATCTCTCCTCTGTATATATGTAGAATATCAATAAACGGAGACAAGTACAAATTAACTAACAGGACCGTCCGACCCAAAGAGGGCAACATTCATATTCATTTAGAAAGAAGACCGGCTACAGAGACAATTAAATAATTTCGTTATGTAAACACATATATTTAAAAATGTATGTTTCCATGTATTTTACACAAAATATTTTATCTATGCATGCTTTGGGTTTATGTCAGAGTGTACAATTTATTTTAACAAACAATGCTGCAACGGTATATCGGAAAATGATGATGGCGGCAATATACGTTGCAGAGTTAATTTTCGATATCAGAAAAAGCGATAATATAAGCTAATATAAGTTTAACAGGCAGAAGTATATCCGTTAACTGTTCGTTTAAAACTGAGGGGGCGACTCGAGTTTTAAAGAAAGCAAGATTGGCATGTCTCCCTTTAACCAAGTAAATAAATGAGACATGATACTGTCAGTTACAAACATTATATAGTGTAGACTCAAAGATTGCATAAAACATAAACCATTGTGTCAATGGAGCACTTGCCAGATGTGTGGTGTTTTGAAACACTGTACGCGTGAATCCAAAAAGTCTGTTATCTTTATAGGGTATATTTAGTTTTTTAACCTAAACATATATTATTCTTTTATATTTATTTTTATGGTTGCATATCTGTCCCAGAACGCAGTCATACTCACTACTATATTGAAAGTAAATACTGAATATACATGTGCGGTGTGTTACGATCTGTAGTATTTGAAAACAGACATATTAAACATTTCCCTGAAAATATATAACGATGATAAATACTACATTCATAGAATTATTTTTTCCTGAAAAAAAAAACATGTTTGTTTTCAGCAGTTGAAATCTACTATATTCTGCGAATATTGCTACTTTTAAAATTTGAATACGTCTGTTTTCATCAAATAGCATGTTTTGTTTGTTTCAATAATTTTTTATTTAAATTTATGATTTAAAAAAAAAATGGTTGATCGGAATATATGTCTTACACACTGTTGAATTGAATTGAATTGGGGTTTTAAAGCGCACCAACACATTACAGGTTAAATGGCGCCTAACAGGCATGAACATGCCAGGCTCATCTTCCATGTACATCGAGATAAAATATGGAAAATGGGCCTAGAACCTTCTCACCCTGAACTTCAGAGTTGCTGCAAATTCTATCGTAAAAACTCCATTTACGCTGGAGCCACGTTTATTTTTTTTCTGCCACTGCTCTTAGTGATGTGAGCGAGATGGCACCTGAAACAATGCAGGGGTCATGATGAAGACCTTTAATGAGCATGAACAAAAAATGACAAAATGAATATGAATGGGTGGGGGGGGGGGTGTGTGGTCTTACCCCTCTGCATGTGACGGTGTGTTTGCAGTGGTTGTATTCTACCCCGGCAACCACACGGGGTACACACTGTTGAATCCTGTAATTTAACAACAAGTGGTTTGGTTCACAGGCGACAGTATCGGTGAACAAAACCACTTGTTTTACTGGATTCAAATTGTGCAAGAAAATATTCATATATTATACCATTAATATTATAACATTTGTGTTGTAACATATGTGTGTTGTAATATTTATAAACCAGATGTTTACCCCCACTGCTTGTCCTTGTTAATAAATGTTTGATAGTGGATGTCAGCAGGGACCTTGATCTTTGACCAAAAAATCAAACGGATCATACTCAAAGTCAACCCATGACGTTTGAATATATTTACTTCAGGGAATATAGAGTTACGGTGCGGACAATGGTTTTCATGATCGGATCAGTGACCTTGACATTTGATCTTGAACTAAATAGGGGTCATTCTCTCACCAAATGCAGTCAACACATGTAGTTTCATGATCAATGTATTTGCTTCAGTAAATAAGGAATTACATTGTGGCCAAGGTATTTCATGATCGTTTCAGGGTGATACTGACACCACCAAATCATCAAACGGTGCAATAGTCTTATCACAGGCAGTCAACCCATGGCGTTTCAAGAGACTTCCTTCAGGAAAAGAGAAGTTACAGTGCGGACAATGCGTTTCATTATCCGGTCAGTGACCTTGACCGTTGACCCACTTAAAATCAAAAGGATCACCCTCTCGCCACAGGCAATCCATCCATTAAGTTTCATGAGATTTGCTTTAGGGAAAGTAGACTTACAGTTTACAACATTTTACATTATCATGTTACGGTGACAATGACCTTTGACCTAATGACCTCAAGTTCAAAAGGCATCATTCTCTCACAAAATGCACTCAAACCATGAATTTTGATGAGCGTTGCTTCTGGGGAAGTGGACAGTGCAGACAAGGTTTTTCATAATCATTATTGGGTCACGGCGCCCTTGACCTTCAATATTTGATATGCACATATTGATGCTTCGTACAAAGTTTCGTCAAAATTCAACAAGTAGCGCAGACAAGATTTGTGACGAACGAACGGAAAGGCCAAATATAATCTGTCTCGCCTACCACTTTGTGGTGGAAGACATAATTATAAAGACAATATTTTAGTTCATATGTATACTTTATTAAGAAAATAATTGAGCGAACATAAACTTCAGCATTGACTCTGGCCAGTGGTGTACATGGAGTCTTCTTCCACATGACGTGCAGCCTGAAAGAAAATAAAGACATAGAATAAAAAGTTAACATAAGTCGAGCAGAGCATTCAATTTGAATCAGGTGTTGCGAGGGGGAGCTAGGGCATGTTTAGGGGAATGGGACAGTTTTAAATTTAATTATTGTTTAACGCCTCATCAACACGTTGTTTAGGTTATTTCGAGCCGCCCCAAAGAGAGGAGGAAAACCTCCATCCAGGAACCCTGCCCTACGCTTACTACCGATAAGATACCTATAGTTCTTTAACGTGATTGGAGGACAGACTCCGATACACAGGACCACCCGGTTTAGGTTCCCATCAGACGAACGAGGCTAGCAGGACACATCGAAGTAACCCAGTGGCGCCATGAAGTAACCCATTGGCGCCATGAAGTAACCCAGTGGCGCCATGAAGTAACCCAGTGGCGCCAGTAAGACTTGAATCAGTGTTCACTGGATTCAAAGCCGATATGCTATAAACGTCCCTTGACCAAAACTGAGTAAATGGCACATCAAATAAAGGGTCAATACATATTATATTGTGTATCCTACGAGTATATGATTGATCTGACATGATTACAGAACAATTTTATTGTATTTTTCACCCAACAGTACAGCAAGAATCTATTATAAGGAAAGTTGAATCTGACAGAGGGTGCAATGCTCTATAAGCCATTTTTACTAGAAGGGGAATAAAAAACAACTCTTGCCAAAAATCTAAAATTGTTAAATTTTACACGTTTTGTTCATAGGATATTTTACTTTAATGACTTAGTAAGGTCATTTTACATGGGGAGAAAACATTAATATATAATTATTTATTTTCTCTCTCAAAACCTGGTGATGCCGCTAGTTTTATAAATAAAACACAATTAAATAGGGAAGTTGAGAAGACACTTTTGTAGATGTTTGGTCTGTTCTGATGTGAAAATGTGTAAAACAGACACAAGATTGGAAATTTGCTCTGTGTCCCTTTAATAAATTGGAGACCCATCACCTAGAACATAATTATATTGTAATTTGTTGATGTTAAAGGGACACACGGCAATCTTGAAGTATTTATCAAGCATTAACATTAGCATCTCCATTCACAGAATCCCTGGAAAGGCAGGGCACCATAAGCCTGTCTTGATGAAATTGACAAACAACACTGAAAATACCAAAATCATGCGACTGAGATCAACATTCAAAGGCATGGGACACCGCCTAGTAGATGACGTGACCAAGCACAACGCAGAGCTCATCAGACGTCTCACTGCCCATGATTCCATCGAACAGGCATGGTACTTCAACGGGTCTGTCTATGGGAAAACTACATCTGGAAGACGCAACAAATTTGACATGTTTGACAATATCAGTGATGTGATTAATCTTTAAAACTATGGATACATATGTGTAAATACATGTATTGTGTCATGATATTGAAAACTTAGACAGTTAAATCCCCTGCACCCTTCCCCTGATTCTTCCGTTCCATAATAATTTGATTTGTAACTAAGCGGGTAATTATGTTACCTAGAGAACAAAGTAAGGCTCGGACCATGTTTTTTTTTACAGTTATAATATTTAGAGTGGTGGAGTGACCATATGAACAGATAATTATTGATAAGTTGACCCAATTGTGTAGTTTACTTATTACGTTTGAATTTGGGATTATAAGAACTACTCTACAGTTTGGTGAGTACAATTTGTTTATATGTGTATGTCTATATTGTGTAAACTGTCACATGTGTGGAGATGTATGCATGACAATGTATGTTTCTGTCTAGTAAATGTACATGTATGTGTACATGAGTATGTGTGTGTGTGTGGTGAGGTGGAGGCTGTGGGGGTGGTGCTTTTTCTTCTTTCTTTTTTTAGACCTCAGTTTTTCAGAAGCATCACGTTCTCTATCATCCATGCATAATAACCGTTCACCCGGAACAGATGGCTTTGGGGCAGACTTCTTTAAAGTGTTTTGGAAAAAAAAAATAGGTCATTTTATTGTTCGAGCTATCAATTATGGTTACACAAAAGGGGAACTTTCAATAACTCAGACAGAAGGAGTCATAACTTGTATTCCAAAAGATAACAAGCCAAGATAATTTTTAAAAAATTACAGACCCATATCTCTACTCAATTGTGCCTATAAAATAGCCTCTGGAGCCATAGCATACAGACTTAAAGCTGTATTACCTAACCTTATTATTGATAGTCAAACTGGCTTTATTCCAGGGAGATATCTTGGTGAAAATACTCGTTTAATATATGATATCATGCAATTCACAGAAGAGCAAGATATAGCAGGTCTTCTTTTGTTGGTTGACCTTGAAAAGGCATTCGACTCTTTATCATGGTCTTTTATCTATAAAGTCTTGACGTATTTTAAATTTGGTAACTGGCTTATATAATGGATTAGATTATTTTACCATAAAGCAAAACTAGCTGTTAACCTTGGAGGTCATTTATCCTCATTTTTTTCAATCGGTAGAGGCTGCCGTCAGGGTGATCCGATCTCGCCGTATATCTTTATTTTATGTGCAGAAATATTAGCAATAATGATTAAAAATAATACAAAAAATAAAGGAATAACCATTAACAAAAAGGAACATAAATTATCACAATATGCCGATGACACATCAATTTTTCTGGATGGAACAGATATTTCTTTAAATGTAACACTTCATGTACTATCTTATTATGCAGAAATTTCAGGCCTTAAAGTGAATTTCGATAAAACTCAAGTTGTTTGGATAGGAAAAAAATGATTTTGTTCAGAAACAATTAAAACACGATGGAAATTATCATGGGGAAAAGATGAATTTAGACTTTTAGGAATTAATTTTCATGTAGATTTGAACAAAATGATTGACATAAATTATAATCATAAAATACTAACTATAAAAAATCACATTAAGCTTTGGAAACGTAGATACCTAACTCCTCTTGGCAAAATAACAGTCATTAAAACTTTATTAATACCAAAACTTAATCACTTATTTATGTCTCTCCCCAACCCAAATGAGTCGACGATTAAACTTATCAACAACATTTTATATGAATTTTTGTGGGAAGGTCCAGCAAAAATCAAAAAAGCTGTCGTAATCAAACAATATTCTGAAGGTGGTCTAAATATGACCAACTTGCAAGCTTTTATCTTTGGGTTAAAAGCATCATGGATAAAACCACTCATTAGCAATACAAGTATTAGTGGGTGGCACCATATAGTCACTAACACTGTCAATATTAAAACAATATTCTGTTTTGGAAAGAGCTACATACAGCAAAAATTAGTGACAATGAAAAACATGTTCTGGAGAGATGTTTTAAAGGCTTTTTATAATATCAAAGAAAATAATACTATATCAACAAATCAACATTTTCTGGCAAGTCCACTATATTATAATACAAACTTGGTTATAGGAGGTAAAACCTTCTTTATGAAAGAATGGTATGACAAGGGAATTTATCTTATAAATGACCTTTTTAACACTGATGGACATTTGTATTCCTTGGATGAATTTAGTACAATATATAAACTTAAAACAAATTTCATGACTTTTAATGGAATGACAGCATCAATTAAATCCATGGCAGGTAACAAGAAGATAATATACAGGGACGTAACTCAGAAATTATTCGAACCATCACTGCCATTAAATATCACACCATTTTTAAAAACAACAAAAGGAAGTAAAGAATTTTACTCTATACTTAATAAAAATACAGAACAACCTTCTTCTAAACTTAAATGGGAACAAAATTATAACATGGAGCAAGAAACATGGAAGGAAATGTATATGCACCTTTCAAATCAACCTCTAGTTCTACATTACAGTGGTTTCAACTTAGAATTATCAATAGAATTTTACCTACAAGAAAATATTTGCATACCATAAATGCAATAGATAGCCCTCTATGTCACACCTGTCACCAGGAAGAAACATTGGTCAATTTGTTATGGTCTTGTCCTGATACACAGAACTTTTTACATCAAGTAAACAATTGGTTATACATTACAAATGTTTTAATTCCATTCACTGAGGAGTTATTTATTTTTAACATTGGAAATAATATGTCTACATCTGATCTCAGTGTAATACTTGAAATCAAGTACTATCTATTTTCTTCTAAACGCCTAAATACACCACTATCTATAGCAGCCTTCAAAAACAGACTTGTGTACTGTTATAAAACACTTAAAGAAATATCCATTATGAACAACAATCTAGAACCTTTCTATCAAAACTGGCAAAAATACAAAGACATTTTCGAACCTTCCTAAAATATACCTATAACAAAATATGTTTCTGTTCAATTATGTAATTCACTGTATGAAGTATTCACCAAATAATGGGATAAAAGGTAATACTATCTGAATAAAAAGTGTTTACATAGGCCAATTTATCTGAACCAAGACCACATCACTTTTAAAGTTGATATCATTGTAATCAATTCTCATACGTTTCCTGTTGTGAGGGGCTGCATGGGGATTAACATACAGAGTAGGAAAAATTAGATATTCACTATTTTTTTCCTATTGTTTAACATGCTAAAATACTTCCCCTTAATAATAAAAATATTAACTGCATCTATTGCAACATGTAGTATAACTATTTGTTTACATTTTAATTGAATAATGATAATATGCTTGTACTTTGTGCTCATATGAATCTTCATGAATTATTAAGATACATCATTATATTTGTAAGGCGTGCGCTGGGATGGTCCTCCCCGACCCATCACACACCTATTTACGTGGAGAATAAACGGGTCACCCAAGTGGTGATCGAAAATAACACAAAAAAAACACAAAAAAACATTAGTATCTCCATTTGTTAACCAGGTAACAATTTAAATTTAAACCTGCTTGCATTAAAAATTAAATAAAAGTGTCAGTTTTCATTTTGTCTTCGTTATTCTATCAAATACTTAACTATATTATAGGTGCACTATTATCAACAGTAAGTAATGTGTAAAACAATTTCTTCTGAACTATTCTAATAAATAATATTAATGATTGCACAAATGCAAATTATATGCAGAAAAATTGACCGAACTCCACAAGTTTTAAACAAATAAAGACTGCCTAGTGTCCCTTTAACACAACTTGTTTTCGCATGTATCCAGTACATGTAGTTTACACGAGCTCATATGACAATCACGCTGCATTATCACTGAAAACATTTTTTATTCTAACCGTGCAAGCATAACACGTGTGGTATTACAAGCTCCATTTAAAGAACTACACAAGTGCAAACAATTTTAAAAAGGCTCCCACCTCCATATGATCCAATGGCATTTAATACGGCTTGCCATTCTG
This sequence comes from Cyrtodaria siliqua, assembly GCA_037043455.1. NCBI lineage: Eukaryota > Metazoa > Mollusca > Bivalvia > Adapedonta > Hiatellidae > Cyrtodaria > Cyrtodaria siliqua. Next base: position 105,304 of record JAWPHD010005013.1, read on the forward strand.
AAGTCGTCAGTATCAATTCACTTAGAGCTGCTCAAGTGCACGATTCACATGTGAGGCCTCTGTGAAAAACAACATCAATCCAATGTCAATGATCAAACAGACACAGTTTATCCTTTGTTATACTCGCCTCTTAGACTCCGCAACCGCCTCCAACAAGAGGTGATAATACGACGTTACGGAGACACTTCCGATGCGGTTGCGGAGAGTAAATAGAAGCAGCAACGGTAAGTGTGAATTTAATATATTCGTTTTTTTCGGCCCTAACTCGATCTTTTTCAAAAATCGGGAAATGTGGTACGATGTAGGAATGTTTTCCCTTCCTGTTTCATGTGTTGGTTTCGAAATATATTGAAAAATGTGGTCTGTAGAATTGTCATAAGTCAATCGACGAGTGTAATTTTCTCAACTGGACATGGTTTTTACTCCGTTGTTTTTTTGCTGTTTTATGAGAAATCTGCCCACGAATGAGGTCTATGACTTTGAAATCATCTATCTTTCATCGTTCAATGAAAAGAAATCAATCGAATATAAATTTAAAAGAATTATGGTCATTTTTTATGAAGAGGTGGTGTCGGAGAGTAAGAGGCGGATTCGGAGAGTAAGAGGCGGTTTCGCAGACATAGGTAAATAATATGTAAACGCTTGCAATTATTTAAAAAATTGTAGAATTCAATACGTTTCAATAAATGACATTGTTACTGTTTCGTCCAAGAATATATCTTCTCTTCTATTTCTAGTAAATGTAAATAAATATAAATTCAAAATCACTTCCTTGCCTCAAAACTCTACTGTACATAAAGATGAATCTGACCGATTTCAGTCAAATGTCAATGGCAGATTACATTGTTTCAATGGTAGTTGTATCGGGTTATGTATTCACGAATGTGCGAGAAAATGGGATAACATAACGATATAGACAACGCTAACAATTTACATTCATGCATCTGAGGGGTGGTGGTGGAGGGGGTTTCTAGTTTCCTTACCCCCTACTTGTTTTCGGTATGCAAGCTCCATGTCCAGGTGGGGGGGGGGGGGGGGGGGGGGAGTTGCGGGGACATTGATAGCATTTCTACTAGTAATTGTTTTATTCCACGAAACGTTCTACAGTTTACAGTACATCCAGTTACTGGAAAGATCGGAGTACACGAAAAACACTTATAGTGATTATGAACTTTCTATTATACAGTATACACCACTTTTTTAGGCACTATCTTCGGCCAATGTCTAAATATGTACGATCTAAAAGTGGTGTATACTGTTTATTAACAAACACATTTTAATGACAAAACAAATACCTTGATAATGGACCTCTAGCAGCAGACAGTTATCCCAAATCCAATTTGCACCAACATGTCAATGTATGTCACGTGTCAGGTTATGTCACGGTGACCTGTCAACAACACTGCACCGTGTTGACACATAATGGGACGTTATTTCGTCCGGCAATGTATTCGTTTTTACATAATCTACGATATGAAACACTGTACGCGTGTTGTTAGAATCCATAGGTACCCGTAGTGCTCGCCGACGTAGCGCGCCAAATTTCGGGTGTAAAATAATGGCGTCTGTTTTAATTGAAAATTCGTAAAATAGTCCATAAATAACAAAGAAATAGTCCATGTTCGCGGAGTAAAAATGCGAACAGAACTGATATGTTATAGGTCCTTGGCGTTCCTACTGAATATCCTGTCTTCAGCGCCCAAATTGGCAAGACAGTGTATATAAAAGTACATAACATCAACAGGAAGTCTCAAACACTAAAGTTAACATCCAGGCAAATAAACAAACAATGCACTTAAATGTTGTTGTATAAGTGTGTAGATATATATACATAATAAAAAACACCTCAGGATGTATCCAGAACTGAACTGAACAACCGCAGCAGTTGCTGCCAAAGAGTAAACCAATCTAGGGTACGACCAAAACATCGAGGGACGAACGTTGATGTACCTTATTTCCTTTTTAGGGTTTCAGAAGGTGAAATTATAGAGTACCACTAGGTGTTGTTGTCAATAGAAAAGTGAAGCGTAGTGACTGACTGTAGATTGCGAATTTCATTAACACTCTTGCCCCATATTCTCGAAACTTTCCCTATGCTAAAGCTCAAAATTAAAATATTTATTTTAGCTATAACCTTTTTCAATGAGTGTTTTCCATTGCGAAACTTTCAGGATAGCTGTTCTATTTGCTGATCGTGATTTGTGTAAGGTTTCAAGCAATTGCATGATCATTACATAAGATTTTCCAAATTGATACCTGAGCTTGAGCTTGAGATTTGGACTCAAAAGTTGTGAGAATACTGGGGCTTGTCAATTATCTCTTTCCAATAGTGATACATATGTTCGTGCGGCCTTAAATGCATTTTCTACTTTTCAGAGATAGCCAAAGTAGCTGCCTAATCTGCAGATGGGTCACTCGGATTGGTTATTTAAAAAGCAGCATTTGGTGCTTTCCAGTTGTAAATAATTACTAAATTACGCATATGACTATGCTACCTAGCTGACAATGGCAATAAGGTAATAGTGAGGTTTGATGCACCCTAGAACCTGGTTTTAAACCCCCAGCGGCCTTTTTGCCACTGGCCGTTCCAAGGTGGTAACTTGTATATTTTTGGTGTCGCATACTTTGCTTCTGTTTTCCCGCGTAATTATTGTTTGTTGTGTATTCATTTTTCTGGTTGATTGTGTTCTGTGAATGTTGCATTTCCTGTTCGACTTTTATGCCTACGTTTCGCCTGATTAATAAGATATGGTGCTTCTATATGGGTTGAGAAATCAGTATCAAATAAGAAGTCTGCCCAAATCAGAGCTATGCGATTTTCTTCTATTAATCCGTGTAATTGTTTGTTTTGCATTAAAGTTTTTCTGATTGTCTTTTGTAAATCCTATATACTTGATAGTTCCTTTGTCACAAGACGTACCCACAAAAACTTGACCAAAATATATCTATAAGGTATAATGTTCTGTTTTCTAACGCTTGTTATATGATGAACACAACTGACTTCAGTATCACCAATGTTCAGTAGTCCGCCTGTTTATTATAATGCTGCACAACATTGTGCAACTGAAATCAGTTGAACGAGTGTTAACATTAAACATTAGTAAACGGTCCTGGAAGCCATTTAAGATTGTTTGATTACGTGACATAACGATCAGCTCTGATTTTATTTAACAATTATTTTCGTTACATATCGTTAAACAACTAGAATAAACAGTTTCTGAAATAGTTTAATGTTAACTGTCAACTGAACTCAGCACTGTTCTGTATATAGCGTTTATCGAATATAGTTGTTGAATTGTAAATGTTGAATTCTGTATCTCGGTAAATTATTGTTATCAAACTTTTGTGAATTTGATCTTAAAGGTCAAATAATATCGTATTTGTTTATCACGACACTGGATGAATATTTGTCATCTAGTTGACGACAATATGTGCAATAATTTAAATTTGGTCATGCAGAACAAATATGTATATACACCTATAGTAAACGGTATACAAGAGGGCCATGATAGTCCTATAGCGCTCACCTGAGTATTGGCCCACTGTCGAACTTCTCTGCAATCTTAGGGTCATATAAAATCTGTGCAAGTTTGGTTAAGATTGCTCAAGAAATGTGGCCTCTGTCTTGTTAACACGATGAACTAGAACTGCCCCGAAACACCGCTTTCAGTTGCAAACATTGCATATAAAGAATTGAATTGAATTGAATTGAATGTTGTTTAAAGGCTTATCAACACAGTACAGGTTATATAGAGCCGCCCCAGAGGGAGTGGAAGGATACATAGGAATCCGGGAACCGTGCCCTACTCTTATCCTATGGTTCTTTAACGTGCTCGGTGGATATACCGATAGACGGGACCACCCGGTTTACGTCCCCATCCGACGGACGAGGCTAATGGAAAGTGTCTTGCCCAAGAACACACCGATGAAACTCAGTGGCACCACAAAGGACTGAACCCGGGGCCTCCGGTTACAAATCCGCCGCGCTACCGACTGCGCCACGCCACATAAAGAGACACTCATTTAACCTCTGACTTTTAAGTAAGTTTCATAAAGATTGAATAATAAGATAATAAACAATGGAAATTTTGAAATTTTTAACAATGAAAGGGCTATAATTCCGGTTTTACCAGTGGGATCACGGGAAAAAAAGTAATAATTAAATTATAAACAATATTAATACAAATAAAAAAAAGAAATATATATATATACAAAAAACAAAACAAAAAAAACAACACACCTGTGTAAGTTTTGTTAAAATTGCTCAATACATGTGGTCCGTAACGTGTTAACAAGATGTAAAACTGCATTTTTTGGCTAATTGAGGGGCCATAACTCTGGTGTTACTGGTCCGGTCTTGCCCATTATCGAACTCGTCCGAGATCTTTTGGTCATATACAATCTGTGCACGTTTGGTTAAGGTAGCTCTAGTAATGTGACCTCTATCGAGTAAACAAGCTATATGTTGACGACGGACGAAGAGTGGTCAAAATAGCTCACTCTTGGGCTCATGTGAGCTAATAAAGCCATAGTTAAACGTATTCAAACAAAATCAGATGCATATTTGAAATCTCAAAGAGAAGATACGTTTAATTTGCACACCTTGTCGAGCTTTTATTACCTTGCAATACATTTATTTAATATATGCGCTTTCGATGGCAAACCATAAATATTAACTACAGTGCATGGAAAACATGATGTTATAGTCAGACAGCGATACAGTTCATACAATTTAAACATATTTCTTTTACATCGACTGCGACACAAGTTCGTGCAACTACTATTAATCACTCTCCATGCTTCCTGGGTAGAACCAGTACTAAGCAATGTGGATTAATTATCTTGTTCAAGGATAAATAACATGGCCACAGCGAGGATCGAACCCACGACCTCTCGATCTGAAGACGCTATAACACTGGACAACTCACTCCACATGTTCATACACACGAACTCACATTCTAAGTGAATTACAGCTTTGAAAGTATAAGATAGATTGGTCAGTATGCTAAATAAACCTATAGTAAATAACTTATTAACGAGATATCCGCCATGTTTACATTAACCCGCCCTTAACAAATAGGTAATAAGAAATAAGTAATAAGAAATAAGTAATAACTAATAAGTCATAACTAATAAGTCATAACTAATAAGACCTTCCAGGGCTTCACCCGTACGTGAAGAAGATAACACATTCTAAGAGAATTACAGCTTTGAAAGTATAAGATAGATTGGACAACATGCTAAACAAACATATCGAGGGCTTAGAGCAAAAAGGGGCTATATACCAAATTGGCATATTTTCACGTTTTATGTTATTTTGATTCCTCTAGTGCCATTCTATGTTATGTTAAAATATCAAGCGTAGGTTATTCAATAATTCACCAGGAATGATCAGAACACAATGGGGCTATCTGAAAAAACTGCCAAAACTTGACAGCAACAAGGGTACATCGTCACTTTCTTACAGCAACATGGGGATATATGCCATATGTTCCCTTGTTGCCCGTGCAGATAATGTTATTGTTATCAGTTCTTTACAGTGATATTATGGTCTTTAAAACAGACACGGAAATAAGCAGACTATCAAAGCCCTGCTAAGAAAAAATTGTCGAGAAAAAGAAAAAGAAAAACTGATAAATGGAAAGAAAACATACGAAAATATCGTATACAAACTTACTGACAGCTAGCTAGGCTCTTACGCCAAACAGTGAAACTTTGTCACTGTCAGACACGAAACGTGAAACAACAATAAGAAGTTTCATTCATAAGAAGAATCATTTTCAGATTATTGGCCAATCCCAGATGAAACTAGAAAGGAAAAGTTGTAACAACGCTAAAGGTAACAATTCCGCTAAAGGCAACAACCGCTGCTAAAGGTAACAATTTCAAAGCTAAAGCTAACAACCTCCGCTAAAGGTAACAATCTCCTCTTCCGCTAAACGTAACAACGCTAACGTTAAATGTTACAACTTTTCATGTTAACGTTAAAGGTAACAACTATCTACGCTAAAGGTAACAACGTTTTTCAAAATGTACAGTTTCAATGAAAATTGAGTAAACAGGTTCTTGCTAGTTACTGTGACAACTGCAATGGAGCGACGTCAGAAAATATCGAATATGGATTGTCATTGATTTGTATTTATTATATAAAACCAAAAGAGATAAGCAGTTATCAACATAATCGAACGAAAAAGTTTATTTAAAGAATGTACCGTTAGACACGGGTCTAAGCTTCTTGGTGCTGTTGATGAACGCATAAAAAAGCCATGGCAGATACAACATTTGAGTTTATATATGTGAGTGTTTAGTTATAAGGTTAATATTCCCTCCGCCAATTAACCAATAGGCCATCCTAAATGTATAGACACAATATAGTCTGAAATGGATTTATGTGTGTATGTGTAAGGCTAGTGGGGGTACGAGGGTGGGATTAAACCACTCATTAGCCATTATGCGTCGAGCGAGTGAGAACATTTTTTATACTGAGGGCGTGCATCGAAATTGTTTGATATTTTATCTACAGTAACATGGACATACATGTATGAATAAAAAAGTCCGTTTTCAAATAAAAGGATTTAAGAAATTGAATGTGTTAATTAAACCACTCTTTAGCCATTATGCGTGGAGCGAGCGAAGCAAGCATATTTTTTTTTCTCAGTAACATGGACATACATGTATGATCCGGAATTTTTAGGGGGGGGGGGGGGGGGCGCACCCCCTGTATCCGCTAGTGGTTATCTTTAGCGTTAACATGAACACTTGTTAACTTTAGCGTTAGCGTTGTTACCTTCAGTTGAAGAGGAGAGTGTTACCTTTAGCGGAGGTTGTTACCTTTAGCGTTGTAATTGTTACCTTTAGCGGAATTGTTATCTTTAGCGTTGTTACAAAAGGCACAAAATGTGAGAGTCTTTTCTTGGGAACACTGAACATAGACAAAAAGGTAGTTGAGTATGCAATGAAAAATAAAGTTCACGGATGTTTCGTTAGACATGATTGGAAAGGAAAATAAAACACCAGTTGATAAATTGAAAGAAGTTCGAGATCATATCGAATCTTTTGCAACTGTATCATCGCATTACACTCGAAAAATAACGAAGAGAAAGTACCTCGATCCAAATTTGTCCATTAGGAAAATGTGTGGGTTATATCAAAGCAATTGCAGAAGCAGAGAAAATGTGCCTTGTAATTTCAATGTTTACAGAAATGTGTTTGTAAGCGAGTACATTCTAACATTTCATAAACGCAAAACGGACAAATGTACTCTTTGGGTGGTTGAGTTTTGCTCAACCCGGGGCTAGAGGGCGTGAGCGGTAGCTAGCACATTTCACTACCGTTCATGAACATTCTCAATCAAACCGAGACTGCAATATTTTGTATGTGTCGTGTTCGGCTGTTTCCAAAGGTCCATTATCATACTCTTTTACAAAGGAAACAAAGAACATGGAGTAGCAGATAGTGACCCTGATGTACAGTATGAACTACATCAAACTTTAAAAGAGACAGTCAGAAAAGAAAAGCAAACTGACAAAGAAAAAGCTCTAAATGACCATCTTATTTTGCAGAAACATTTGATTTAGCATCAGTTTTTCAAACACCACAAGTTAAAATTGGAGATGTGTATTATAAGCGCTGCTTATCATCATACAACCTTTCAATATACTCCCTTGGAGATAAAAAGGGAAAATGCTTTTTATGGGATGTCACAAATGGTAACAGAAGTTCTTGTGAAATAGGAACATGTTTGATAAACTTTATCAGTTCATTGAGGTTGTGTTTCATGTGGAGGACAAAACCGCCACTAATTTGTTACGGTTGGATAACTGTATGCAGTTCACAAAAATGAGAATATTGAAACTATCGGGCATAAATTCTCTGAGCGATGTCTCTCCGAGATGGAGTGCGATTCTATGCATGCGGCAATAGAACTTACTAAAAGGAATACTAATGTGCATGTTCCATTACAGTGGGATACAATTATAGCAATGGTTAGACGAAATAATCCATATGTTGTTATACCTATCAAATATGATGACACTGACATGGTTACAGGCTATAACTCTCTGTAACAAAAAAGGCAAGAACATACGATTTACCGCCCTTAAAGCAGCTCTGTAAACTATGTTTTAACACTAATATGATTACAACGCTGTCGCAACCAACTAAAATTATTAAAAAACAAATATTATATACCCATGACCTGATGAAATGGTAGAAAGAGAAAATTCCCCAGTTAACAACTCTTTTATGCAAATTTAACACTTCTGTTACTGTTTTGTATTGTTTATAAATAAATGCATACAAAAGCAATGCCAGATTGTTTTCATTACTTATATGAACAGCTACCAAGATCATCAAAGGTTCAGGACAAATTGCCAGAGCCAAATGTGGAAGAAGATGACGCAGACAGTGATGAGAATTAGTGTAGAAAGTATGAGGCAACAATATTGTGTTGTAAAAACATGCATTTTACAAAAACTGGATTAGAAGTGATGGCAAGCAAAAACTTTACACTCAAAGAATGTGTATAGTTGTGTAATGCAACAGAGGGATATATGGCAGATAGCCCTTTTTTAATTGCAAGTGTTAGTAAAATTTGCCAGAGCTAAAAGGGGTTTTCTACATTTATCCTTATTCGGGCATGAAATACATGTTGAACTTCAAAATATTTTCCGCAAACATGGAGTATTAATGTACAAAGATGCCCTCAATAAATAATAAACATACAATGAATTGTTAAATTTTCATTGGAACTCAAAAGTCTGAATTATGCACATAGACCCTTATTGTTCTATGCCCTCGATATAGTTACTGATCCAATAGATCTATTTGTATTTTAATTAATCTTAGTATTATATATACATTGTATTGTGTCTGTGATATTTATATTGATATTTTGTCTGTGATATTTATATCGATAAAATACTAATAATTAAAGTGCAATTTTTGTTTTGTTTTCCGAGGAGAAAAAATAATCTGCTAGATCCAAGTCAGCCTGCAATAACGGTGACATCACTTCACAAAAAGAACTGACTGCTACTTGAACATCGTATTAGGCTACTCGGTGTATGCTTTGAGGTTGAACTAATTGCAACCATAACTTATTGTTGAACTCTGCGAAAGTACGTGTTTATATCAACTTATTACTCAAAGTTGCACAAAATCGCAGGTGTCCTTCCTACTAAAAAAGTGTTTGAAGTTCGCAAAAACACTAAATTTGGTAGGCTATTGCCAGCTCATTGCAAGCCACCATACACGGTATTTTTCTATAAGCGCGTTCCCAACTGACGTCACAACAACTTGTATGACGCATGTATTCAAGCTAGATGTAAACATTGGGATTTCTTGATTGTATTAAATCAATCGGTAGACCTATGTTCAAAGTTATCACTCGATTGCCATGCATAAGAATGTATAGATCTAATATAGATATATATTTATCGTAATATGGTGTTCATAAAATCCAGTGGATTAAGGCGTTCTTGCCAAACAGGACACAAACAGTTGTCATAGAAAACGATAAGTCCGCAGAAGTTCCTGTCACAAAGTTTAGTACTAGGGCCCATATTATTCCTTGCATACATTTTATATGTACATCAATGACCTGCCAAAGAACATCAAAGCCAAGGTTGCTGATGATACAGCTGGTGATACAGCACTCTATGTAGCAGTTACAAACCTCCAAGATGCCGAAATCCTACAGAACGACCATAACCGTATGGAACAGTGGGAAACTGATTGTGACATGGAGTTTAATCCAGGTATGTGTACCACTATATTGTTCCCTAAATGCATCTAACATCATGTACACCATTTCCTGTCGCTGTGACCTACTTTGAACGAAATATAGGTCACGCATGGTCTCCGCTACGACATGCGTATCTTGCTGATTTCGTCCATGATGTTCACTAAACCACTAAACTTCACCACAATGTTCCTTATATGCCTCCAGCATCAGCTGCAAAATTACAGCTTACTGTGAGCTACATTGGACGACATATAGGTCACGTCCGGTCTCCGCTGCGACATTCGTATCTTGCTTCATTCTTGCAGGATGTTCACCAAACTCCACCAGAATGTTCCTTTATGCAGCTAGCATCATGTGCATAAGTTCGGCTTACTGTGAACTCATAGTTGTCAAGGTCCAATGGAAATCAAAAGTGAGATGGGGTTCTAAGGGGCAGTTGTCCCTTGGTAAAGGTGTCAAGAGCAAAGCTCTCCTGATGCCGGAACGGTCTGTGGTTGGATTCTTAGCTTATATACAGTATACTGGTAATACTGTTTCATGATCCTACATTTTAACTGAATTTATTTAGGCCTAAATCACATGACAATTCGTCTGTTTAGAATATTCACTCCACCAAATACCTCAGTGTATTCTCAATAGAATCTTGATCATATACGACGTTTGCTTTTTTAAAGACAAAGGGAAAAGTTAAAAAAGCAAGCGTCGCAGATGATCATGACTATGCAAAACAATTGCAGCAGACGTTTGTTTGAATATTCTAAATTGACAGTTTCTCGTCAAATACTGTAATTTAAAAAAAGGTAAGCGTTATATTTATGTTTATTACTTGTTCCGTTCTTGAAATCCCCTCGGATTGAATTGATTGACACTGGTACATTCCTGGAATCGCCACCAATAGCGTAGCCTCGGTCACCCGGCCCGCTTCTGATTTCTTCGTTACGCTATGCTACACGGATTCAGAACCAGGGCCTGGGGGAAAATAGGACGTTTAAAATCGCCCTCTCGTTTTGGGCGATTTTGGCGAGATTTTTAGAGATTCGACGAGACTGTCAAAAAACATAGTTTTAAGTTCATTTATTAATAATTTCTTATTTTTAACTTATGAGAAGCAGTAAGTAACGTTACAAACTTTATCTGCAGCATCAACAATTGACGTTGCACGTTGATTTACGACATGACGTCACGCAAACGTCGACTTTATGGGCGTGAAAAAACGCGCGAATAAATTGTGTTAATCGCTAGTGGGCGCTTTAATTGGCATAATCTGCCCAGACCGATATCTGCAAGTAAGACATATGCATGATACGGTCTGGCTGGCCGAGACTACCAATAGGGGTGAATATGTGGTTTATTTTATTCTACAGTCATGTATACCTAATTGGAAATCGCGTTTTTAGAAGCATTTTGACTTGTCACCGAAAAACGGTTTGATCGAATTGTTTTCGGTTTTCGGTTTCGAGAACGACATACATCTGCGGTTCCAACCAGCCCAGATTTGTAGATAATTCTCGGAATTTGGCCAGTGAAATAATTGATGAAAACAGTTAAATGTTGACCAGAGAGAGCTTCAAACCTTGTCTATAACTACGATAATCTGGGACATTTTTTTCAGGAAAACTTAAAATATGTTTGTTTACAACAAATAACAGGAACAAAAAATTGACTTCTTTTTTAATTTTTTAATTTTTTTAAATATTTTTTTAAATATATATATTTTTTATTTATTTTTTTTATTTTTTTTTAGTTCCCAACACAGATACAGCCACCTGTGGGCTATATCATAACGATGAATTTCGTCACTAACTATAACATGCATCCAGCAAGCAGACGAAGACAGTGTCAGGTATGTGATGTTGACATCCAGCCGCTTGGCGACGTATCGGAGGATGATGACGAGCTCGGTACCATTCTGAGTAACGCCAAACCAGGAACATCAGGTGAGCTCGGTACCATTCTGAGTAACGCCAAACCAGGAACATTAGGCGAGCTCGGTACCATTCTGAGTAACGCCAAACCGGGAACATTAGGGGAGCTCGGTACCATTCTGAGTAACGCCAAACCGGGAACATTAGGTGAGCTCGGTACCATTCTGAGTAACGCCAAACCGGGAACATTAGGCGAGCTCGAGCTCGGTACCATTCTGAGTAACGCCAAACCAGGAACATTAGGTGAGCTCGGTACCATTCTGAGTAACGCCAAACCAGGAACATTAGGTGAGCTTTTGATGTGGGATAATCTGAGTAAAAGTTATTTTAATAGTTAAAACATACATTTATCTGCTTTTTCTAAAATGTACACTCGATCACTACATTTGAAAACGAAACGCTAAATTTATTTTTTGAATTTGAGATCGTTTTGCAGTTGTGTTTTAACTGAAAGAAGTAGAGCAAATCGACATTTGACATGTTTACGTGCATATCTGGATTTAGTGCATTCCACATTGTTGTTATTTCCGGGTGCACTTGCATTTCCGGGTGTCTTTAATAACATCGAACAAAGAAATCATTTTCTCGGGAACATTTCATTTTCTCGGGATCATTTTTTGCACAAAACTAACAAAAGTCGAACAATAAACAGGCCAGTAAAACCTATTGGAATTTATTCCGAGAGAGATTATTGCAGCTTGAAATTGAGTGGAACCGTTTTTTTTTATGATTATCCATATTAAACAATGTTGAATGACAAGGTAAGTAACTGCTTGTCATAAACATTATTGACATTTTTCAGAAAAACCAAGGGCCATAACTCTGCTGTTACTGACTCAATTCAGCTGGTTTTCGAATTTCTCCAAGATTTCATTGATATTACCAATCTGCAAGATTGGTAAAGATCAAATACTAAATGAAGGTGCTAGAGTGTTCACAAGACAGAAGATAGCATTTTTCAGAAAAACAAGGGCCATAACTCCGGTGTTACTGATCAGATCTGGCTGGTTTTCGAACTTGTACGAGCTTTTCTTGATATAAAGACACTGGCAAAGTTCCGTACATATCCGTTTAATAATGAAGGCCCTAGAGTGTTCAAAAGGCAAAAGTTAACCGAAGGACGGACAACTCGTCATACCATAAGCTCTGCTGGCGTTCAGCCAGTAGAGCTAAAAATGAAATATATTGGTTCAGCAGTTTTTATTCTAAATGGTTTATTCAAGCAGGATAAACATATGGAGTTTTCATTGACCGTCGGCATGTATAGCTAATACTCACTATAAACTCGTTTAACATTTTCATTGCCCAAACATGTGATTCATGAACGTGTTCTAGTCCGTTTTGCTATATTTACTTACAGATTTTCACGGAATCATCTAACGGTAAGCACAGACAGCGATACCCAACCGTTATAAATAAAAAAACAATGTTCAATGCACAAGAGTTCAATTTGCCGCCAAAGAAAAGGCACATCGATTTTTCACTGGAAGAGTGAATTAAAGACCATTAAAGAAAAGGGCGTTAAAGAAAGGGTCATTCGACCGTTCAGTAGAAGAGAAGCTACCGTTAAAGAAAAGGCGAGTTGCTGTGAATTCCATAATCACACAAGAAAGTGTGTATGCTGAACAGCGTGCAAACAAAGCACTGAATATTTCTATCCCGCCAACGCCATCCACCTCTATGATTCCAGACAGTTTTCTTAGAAAGAGAACATTGGACTATCCTCAGACCTTTGTCTGAAAAAGGTGAAAAGGTCAAAATCAGTCGATTATTGTGGAACCTCCGTTGGCAATGTGATCCGTTCATCTGATTCGTTTTATTTTGGTTGATACAGCCTACTATAAATTTATCAAAATACAATTATTTTAAATTATTTTGAGTCATGTCAAGGGTATTGGTTAGTTAGGTATTATCTTACCATTGTTGTAGTCTCGGATTTATTATACACTACGGCCCGTATTCATGAAGCAACTTAAGTGGAACATATTATGTTTAAGTCCAAATTTAAGATTTTTACATATTTTAAAATAACCTTATTAACGTCTCCGGAACACTACAAACCATCTATACTGAACACAATAAGAAACTTCCAACTTTTTTGCTGGTATTTCCATAGGCCATATTTTGAGGGCGTTTAAAATCTTAAACAGCATTTTAATAAAACAATGTTTGATGTTTGTAAGTACACTTAAGTGAGTTCTAAATATCCCATTAAACAGTTTAACATTTTCCAAGTAATACTCTTTTATGGATGATATGGAAATGTTAAAGGGAGGTAATTTGATGAATGTTGATAATCTAAAGCTGCCATCTACACAATCTGTGTAATGTTTTTTTTTGTGATTTTTTTGGTAAGGAACATATAGAAAATATTTTCTCGGACAAATTTCGGTAATTTTCGTAGATTTAATTTGTTTTTGTGGCCAAAATGCATGTTTTAAGGAAGAAGGGGCTAACTTCCTTGTGTACTGAACTTTTCAAAAACATCTGTGTTTGGACTATTTTTTGCGATCTATATAATTATTCTTTAAAATTCTAATGTTTTACTGTTTTGCGATCTAGACAAACAGCATCCACATAAGCAGAAGTTTCTTTTTTTGTTCAGTATATTTCAAGATAAATATTTAGCTGTATGTTTTATTTAACCATAACCGTATTAGCAACATTTAGTAAACGTCTTAAATCTGTAGAAAAAAGCTGTTAAAAACATAAAATTTGACTTAAGACATTGCTAAGAAGCTTCATGAATACGGACCTCGAGTACTACAGAATACGGACCTCGAGTACTACAGAATACGGACCTACAGAATACGGACCTCGAGTACTACAGAATACGGACCTCGAGTACTACAGAATACGGACCTCGAGTACTACAGAATACGGACCTCGAGTACTACACAATACGGACCTCGAGTACTACAGAAAACGGACCTCGAGTACTACAGAAAACGGACCTCGAGTACTACAGAATACGGACCTCGAGTACTACAGAATACGGACCTCGAGTACTACAGAAAATGGACCTCGAGTACTACAGAAAACGGACCTCGAGTACTACAGAATACGGACCTCGAGTACTACAGAAAACGGACCTCGAGTACTACAGAATACGGACCTCGAGTACTACAGAAAACGGAGTGTGTGTACTACAGAACACGGAGTGTGTGTACTTAAATAACTACACTCAGTACATTTAAAAACGCAACTTAAATTATTATTAGTCAGCTGTTGTTTTGTTCAAATCAAGATTTTATTTTATGTTAGTACACAAGTCTCTTTTTTGTCCCAAAGATTAACATATGGCGATAAACAGTTGCATAATATTTGTTCTACTTCTTTTAGTTAAAACGTATTTTGCACGATGATTGCACGAGGACTTTTTAACATCTCTAGAAATTCAAAAGATACCAAGCGTTGCGGTTTCAAATTTCCAGCATATTGTATTGAGGGACGGAGGCATAGTATAGTGTACGGTGTCCTGCCTGTTAGGGTCATCTTACCATCGCATCTTACCATCGACCATCAGTGTCATTTAAAAAGTTGATTGTGAAATGTATCCGCGTTCCTTTATATAATTATGTTTCATGTGTTCCTCAAATGTATGCACTCCTCACTCGCACACAAACAATTGTTTGCAATATTCGGGGATGGAAAACTTGGTCAAGTTCGATACCAAGAGTGGCCGTAGAAAGTGTGATATAAGTCGATGGTCGATGGTAAGATGCGATGATAAGATACGATTGTCGATGGTAAGATACGATGGTAA
Organism: Cyrtodaria siliqua; assembly: GCA_037043455.1. Classification (NCBI taxonomy): domain Eukaryota; kingdom Metazoa; phylum Mollusca; class Bivalvia; order Adapedonta; family Hiatellidae; genus Cyrtodaria; species Cyrtodaria siliqua. The sequence goes on from JAWPHD010005013.1 coordinate 120,740, forward strand.
GATGCTATGGTCGATGGTAAGATGCGATGGTATATGGTAAGATGCGATGGTCGATGGTACGATACGATGGTAAAATGCTAAGGTCGATGGTAAGATGCGATGGTAGATGGTAAGATGCGATGTGCGATGGTCGATGTTAAGATGTGATGGATCATTCTTTGGAAAAAGCTATATCTTCCATTTTTATAGAATTTGAAGCCTATTTTATTAATAAAATGAACTGTGTATTGCTCGAGAGGACCAAACAGCAGTATTCGTGTAACCGTGTTATGATGGTACTACATAATAAACAAACGTGTCTCATAGAGGCAACTTAGAGGGTTGTGAAAAGGTTTTAGTCTCATTCTGTGTATTTGTTACTCGATGTGAATGGAGATTGAACCTAAACAGTTATTGTTTTGGCCTTTTGGCGACTTTTTCCCGTGTTGGTGCTCCTTAAAACTCCAGTTCAGTTCTGTACAAGTCCTAATCATGTTTTACAGTTAGCTAAAGTGTGCAGCATTAATTATACCAAAGTTATCGAGTATGGAATTAATTGTAAAGCCTCAAATATATACTATTAACGTTATATATGTAGTCTTTACAGTTGTTAGCTCTAATGGCCAAAAGCCAGCGGAGATTATTGGATGGCGTCCGTCGTCGTTAACGTTTGCCTCGTTAAAGTGGCTATCTCGCCAACAACAGGCACATATTACTACATAGGTACACCGTTCCTAAACCTACTGACGACAATTATATAACTGAGTATTTAAGAATCCAATCTCTATAGACACAATATAAACGGCTTTAAACAGCTAGGTCAAACCACAAAAACTGAAGCGTTGAATTAAAAGTAACCAATTCGTCATTCACATTAAGCATATTCAATAACGGATATTTTAAGAACCCGTGAAAAATCATATACTTAATCGGCACATATACAATATTATAAACGGATTTGTAGTGTAATATTGCCATTATTTGGCGGGTTAGTTTCTTTAACACGATAGAGCCTTCATTTTGCCATACTGTGACTTATGAACCATCCAGCCCCTCCATTTTTCATTTGATATTTATCAAACGTACATAGTAGTTACATACATGTATACCTAATATCTCAGACGAGTCCTTGAACCAGCCAGATTAGATTGCTAATAGTCTCCATAGAACAGAAGTTAACCTATGGACTATTTAACGAAGTGGACTCGCGGAGGTAGTCGAGTGGTATTTCTTGCCTCTCGATCCAGAGGTCCAGGGTTAGATCCCAGTGGGGTCACCTTTCTGGTGTTAACATTTTTCTTTTTAATATAACGTTACCATTTAGATCTAGGTTTGGTTTCCAATTTGTCTGAGAGTTTAAAGATATGTACAATATGGTCAAGTTTGGTAAAGATCAGATTATAAATGATGAAAAATGAAGCTCAACACATTATGAAAAATAAAGGCCATGTCGTCTTACATGTAACGGGGAAAAGGTAACATACGACGGATGGGCAACGAACAACTCGACATTCCATAAGCTCTGCTAGCATTTGCCCAGTAGACCTAAAATAACAAGAGACCCATGAGGGCATGTATCGCCCTACTAGCTTGAGCAAAATACATAAGTAAAAAATAATGATTAACATAACCAATGAGACAAGTTTTCTAAGAAAAAATCTGCCCCACTGGGATTTGAACCCCATGAACCGAAGATTTTTTTGTTATGAGAAAACAAAAGAACAAGTGGGTCATTGGTTCGCGAGATGTCTTTTAAAGATGTTTCTGTTGTTAGTAACGGTGGCCATATTTGACGGAAAGGGACACTTTGTATAAATCCTTGAGAGAACCTGTAAAGTTTCGTCAACTTGTATCCAACAGTTTATGAACAGAAGTCGTTTAAATATATTTGTATTATTATTAACGGCGGCCATACTTGTTGACGGATTGAGACAATTTGTTTAAATCTGATAGGATGCTTCCTGTGGAAGTGTTTAAGTTTTGTTAAGATCGGATGAAAAATGAAGATTCGATTGCTGTCTGGCTGGTTCAAGGAACTCGTATGAGATAGTATGTATATATAACTACTGTTAGTGTTGGTAAAGATCAAATGAAATATGGAGGGTTTACTAGAGTGTTCAAAAGTCTAGAGTGTTCAAAAGTCACAATATGGCACTTTTCAATAAATCAAGGTGTTACCGATCCAATATAGCTGATTTTTTAACTTCTTCGAGCTGTCATTGAATCAACAATCTTGCTAAGTTTCGTTAAGATCTTTCATTAATAAAGCAAGGTTAGGTAAAGATCACATACTAAATGAAGGTGCCAGAGTGTTCACACGGCTGAAACTGACATTTTAAGTAAAACAAGGGCGATAACTCCGGTGTTACTGGTCCCATTTGGTTGTTTTTACGAATTTATCCGAGCTGTCATTGATATCAACAAGCTGTCTGGTAAAGATCAGATGAAAAAAGATCCGAAATGGGTGGTTTTCAAACTCCTTTAAGCTTTCATTGTCTCAAATGTGGTAAAGACTGATGAAAAATAGAGACCCCATTGTGTGAACGAGGTCAAATATTACAAATTTCAGAAAATCAAGGGTCATAACTCCTATGTTACTGCTCAAGTCTGGTTGGTTTTAGAACTTGTCCGAGCTGTTATTGTTATCAACAATCTAATACATTTTGGTAAAGATCAGATGAAAAATGAAGGCCCTATCGTGGAAATGAGGCAAAATGTAACAACGACGACGACGTCAGACGACGAACAACTCGCTATCCCATAAGATCTGCAAAAAATATTTAAACGAATGATGCTCATGACCAATTGCTTTTAAACTTGATCAAACTAATTGTCTTATAACCCTTTCTCGGTTGTTGGTAAATAATCCGTACACTCAGTAAATATGGCCGCCGTTACTAACCACAGAAAAATCTTTAAACGACTTCAAATGAACCAATGACTCACTTGTTGTTTTCTCATAACAAATGGTTCATGAGGTTCAGATCCCAGTGCGGCAGACTTTTTTTTCGAAACTTTTTTTCGAATTGGTTATACTCCTATTGTGGTTGCCGGGGTAAAATACAACCACTGTTATCTCACAAACACACTGTCACGTGCATGTAGGACACCCCCACCCCAACCCCCATTCATATTCATTTTCTAGTTTTTATCATGCTTATTCAAGGTCTTTATCTTGACACTGCGTCTTCAAACGTGCAACTACTATAGACTGTGCAGCAACTCTGTAGTTCTGCAGGTAAGATGGTTCTAGGCCCATTCTACATATTCTAGCTTGATGTAAATGAGTATGAGCCTGACACGTTCATTCCTGTTACAAGCCCAGTAATCGGTTTGATTGAGACTGTTCATGAACGGTAGTGAAATATGCTAGCTACCGCTCACGCCCACTAGCCCCGGGTTGAGCAGAGTATACTACTTCCCCATGTCGTACGGCGTATGGTCCCAGTGTAAAATTTGGCTACGCGGAGTATCGTCTCGTTGCCAAGCTCCGCTGAGAATCATTTTCATAAATTCGCTATATCTAAGTCGGAGCCCATATTTCCATGATCTAAATGACTAATGTCTACGTTTTATATCACGTATCTGGTATTGGTATGTGTGAAGGGTCAATACATGACATTATAAGTCCCAAAAATTGACATAAAAACAACAAATATTAAAAAACTCCGCTGAGAATCATCTCGCTAAAATAACTTTCTTTGATTCTGCTCTCAATCCGCTAAGTATTAGAAGAAGTGAATATTAACCGAGTCTTTTTACCATTGATTGGCATACTTTAGGCACAATTATATGTTTATGGACTGAGAATTAGGGCTGAAATGCATGTGTTTACCCACCGAGTCGAGACAAATCTTCGTTACGGATGAACATCTCGTGCACCTGCTGATGACGTCGATTACTGGGCTTGTGTTAGGCGCCATATAGCATTGCATGTGTTGGTGCGCCTTAAAACCCAATTCAATTCAATTCAAATTCATTGGTTAATATGTAAATCATTATTTATTTACTTACGTATTTTGCTCAAACGTTCATTGCTTCTTTAGCCAGTAGAGCGATACATGCCCTCATGGGCCTCATTTTATGTTTAGCTCTATTGGCCAAAAGCTAGCAGTGCTTAATAATATGGGATGTCTAGTTATCCGTTGCCGTCCGTCGAGTTAACATCTGCCTCGTGTACTGTTTTGCTTTCATTTTTCATAGTTTTCATTTGATCTTCACCAAACTTGGCAATATTATACATATCAGTAAAAGCTCAGACAATTTTTAAAACCAGTTAGATCGGGATATTAACGTTATAGTAAAAGATAAATGTTAACACCAAATAGGTGACCCCGCCGGGAATCAAACCCGGGACCTTGCGATCGAGAAGCGGGTAGTATCACTGTACCACTTGACCACCGCAGCTCCTCTGTAATCTCCTCCATTTCTTTGCATAGTCCATGGTTGTACTTCAGGTCTATGGAGTCTATAAGCAATCAAACCGGTCTGTTCTAAGAACTCGTCTGAGATATTATAGAACTACTGTGTAAGTTTGGCAAAGATCAAATGAAAAATGGAGGGGGCTAGAGTGTTCACACGTCACAATATGGCAAAATGAAGGCTCTATCGTTTTAACGAGACAAAAGTAAACGACGACGACGACGGACAACGCGCTACCCCACAAGCCTTCGGCCATTAGAGCTAACAATTGTAAAGACTACATACGTGAGTAGCAAACATCCGAGGCTTTTAAATTAATACCATACTCGATCTCTTTGCTATAATTAATGCTGCATACTTTTGCTAAATGTAAGACATAATTAAGACTTGTACACAAACAATTATCCTAATTATGCTTTGATACTCCCCCTTATTGGATCTGACCACATTAACATTGAGGTCACGCCAGGTCGACCTTTCATCTAATCAATATTCATGAGAAGATCAACTAAATTTAACCAATGAAATTACGCGTTTCATATGCACTTCAGATGACATTCGAGTGAACTGAACAAAGAAAAATCTACATATCCGAATAAAGATAAAGTCTTCGTGTGTTATTGCTGTGTTATTGCACGATAAATTCAAAGAAATACACTAAATGGCATGTTTTACATCAAGATACGAAGAAAATCATGGGCGCTGTCGTGTATTTTGAAAATATATATTCCACCGAAATTATTACGACATTACATAGCCTAAATAGTATGCCGTAGTCCATGTGGCCCGATAGCGTACTCGACCGCTGACACACGAGTGTCATTTTAGTGAGGGTTCAATCCCACGAATCTGTAAAAAAAATATTATCCCTAATATGAATAAGGCACTGCCTCATGGCGAGCGTCGGTTTGTGTCGTACTGATAATTCATGCAGTGGGATTTTCTAAACTCATAAACAACCCAAAATCAAAACATCTGCCTAAGTGATTCTACTAGATCTACATCAAATTTGTTAACATGAGGAATATGAAACAAGTAGGTTTATTAAGTTAAAACTAAAAGGTGTCACACACCATCATTAATACTCATATAAATATTGATCACCTCAGCAATATTAATACAGCAACGATACGTTTGGTAATGATATAAGTATTATAATAAATTAAATGGTTAGCGACTGTCATGTCACCCACCGTCAACAATAGCAGTTCAAATGGTGTAGTCCTGCATGGCTAATAACCTCCGCAGTATTAATACAGCAAATTATACAGTATACATTTTACGCTATTGTAATTTCAATTTCATCAGCTTAAATTGTTGATTGGATATAAAGAAGGAATGCTGTTTATTTTTTTCGGACTGTCAACTTGTCACCTTATAATTATTACTCAAATCAATATTCAGATGCGTTTAAAGTCCCAAGTTTCATCCTCTGAATCAGATTTAGAATCTAATTGGCTGTTTTCATGTTGAATAACATATTTGCAAAGTACATTAAACCATTTGTTTTTAAGGTGTTTCTAACCTTGACTATATTAATTTCCTCCGGTAATCTAGGAAATATCTGTGCCGGTTCATGGTCACACCATGTCCACTGGATGCAGTGCCGCCATGTTTGAGCATGTGGACATTAATACATTGAGAAATACGTGAAATAAGTTGCTGTTCTATGAGAGTCAGCAAGTTTAGTTCATCTGGAAGAGGTTTCGGATCCATAAAATTTTCATTTGAAAATATTTTTACAGCATCACTGTCAGATTGACAACGCTTGCATATATCATCACTGGATATCTGCATTTCAATTCTACGCTCATTGCAGATCTTACAGGAATTTATAGTGTAAGTCATCTGCTGCAGTTCAAAAGCACGTATGCAGTCCATGGCCTTATCAAATTGATCTATATTTGAAAGAGGGGTTGCATCTGGAATTTCATCCAAATCAAACCCAAGCTTTAACTGCTTCTGTTTTATTCTGTATTTTATTCTTCTTACTCTGTTATTTGCTTGCTGTTTTTCTTCATTGTCTGTCCCTGCCTCATACCAAATACCTAGTTTCCTGCAAACTGGGTATAAACTGGCACTGTTTTGAGGAATAATGGGTGGTCTTTTTTTTATCGATCACTACCGATATGTGTTCTATTTTCATGAATGTTGTAGGTTGTTTGAGTTGTTGGGCACAGATTAGGTGGCATGGGATAGGTATGATCACTATGTGTTCTATTTTCATGAATGTTGTTTGTTGTGTGACTTGTTTAACGAGTTTTCGAGCAATGATTAGGTGGGATGGGATAGGTATGATCACTACCCATACGTGTTTTATTTTCATGAATCTTGTCGGTTGTGTGACATGTTTCACGAGTTGTCGAGCAATGATTAGGTGGGATGGGATAGGTATGATCACTACCCACATGTGTTTTATTTTCATGAATCTTGTCAGTTGTGGGACATGTTTCACGAGTTGTCGTGCAAAGATTAGGTGGGATGGGATAGGTATGATCACTACCCGTATGTTTTGTCTGTTCATTTGCATTACTTACACATGTTTTGTTTAAAAGAAGGAAGTGATTGTTTTCCAACAAAAGGTCAATACTCCTTGTAAATGGGCTATTTGGCGTATGTGAATTCAACATGTAAGTGTTTTGTCCTGCTTTTCTACCTTTGAGAAATACATTTATCTGGCAATTGAGAACATTGGCACATGCTTGTATTTCACAGGCACTCGCCCACCAGTTACCATTTAGTAAACCAATATTGTACAGCTCATAAGACAAGTATTCACCATGGCATAATTTTACTTTTGTTTCCCAAATTCCCCATTGGTTAGCAATGCGCTGACATACTACTTTTCTATATCGTTGTGAGTGGTCAAAATTTTCATTAAAAGCCAAACTCAGACAATGAAAACTTTTTTTTCCATCTCCAGGAACATTTTGTACACTGTATAATGTGTCACGTATACATTCAAATCTGACTACCGAACTTTTGTTTACAAATTGAAAAGTATCTGTCATTTTTTCTGCGGATGTTTTAAAGCATAATATTGAAGCAAAACTGACTGATTGATAAAGAATGTTGAGTGTTTACCTAATAAGAATGTAAAAGATTACATATTTTGGATTATTTTTACCTTTTTTTGTTGTTTTTCTAAATGAAAGATACATAAAAATGAAAAACACTTTTAACTTTGACAGCCGGCGCGAGAGAGCAGTGTTTGCAAGCAGACGTCAAAATCAATGTAAACTGTGAAGTAATCTGCATTCTAGCATTTTCTTTTAAATAAATAAATATTGACGCATTCACATTTATTTAAACGTATTCAAGCATTAAATCGTGGATTTCGTTGTTATTGAACAAATTAAATTGTAAAAAATAAATATGTTGAATTGAATGGACTGAGCCTGTGAAAACGCTGAATAGAATAGAATAGAAGCGGAAACAAACTAACCTACATGTTGTATGCAGTGAACACGACCTCTCTTCGCTCGGTGAAATTAGCTGTATAACGTCGCTTCTTGAGATATAATCTCGGTGTAATTAGCTTTATTTTCTTTCAAATAACACCTCGCGGTGTAAATAGCTTTATTTTCTTTCAAATAACACCTCGCTTCGCTCGGCGTTCAAGTGAGGTGCTAGAAATACGAATCACCGGGTCGGTGCACCCGTTTTACTTGCACGATGCAACTTTACGGGCAGGTAACTCTAGCGGTTTGACGAAGATTTTTATTGCCTTAGTATGGCAATTTCATAAAATCAACAACGCGTTAACCGTAAGGCGAGCTTACGCTCGCGATTAAATTCCGTCAAAAAATATTTTCTTTTTTGCAGTAAATATTCAATAATGGTTGGTGTATTATGTTTGTCAACGCAGTTCGTTTGTGTTTTATAAGCTTACAGCTACGGACATTGTCTCTTTCAATACCAAGCGTAGACTGCTCCACAGCGTTTTTACTGAAATGCGACATGCGCAGTGAAGCTGTCAATACCGAACAATTTTGTAGGCTCAAATCTGATTGCCTAATCGTAAGGTCAATGTGACGTGAGCTGTAATGGGAAGTCGTCAGATCCTAGTAGTAGCGAAGAGTATCGTAGTGTGATAAAGGGTCTGATGTTAATGAGTTTGGTATACAAACAGAAAAGAACTGCAGTTTTAAGGCGCACCAACACGTGTAAAGTAAATCTTCGCCAAAAGGCAAACAAGAAGAACATGTTAGGTTCAAGCTCCATTCACATCGATTTAAAAATATACAGAATGAGCCTAGATTTTAAAAGAATAAACTATGTCAACTTGGGCAAAACGCAATTTGCCCGTTACGTTCTCGGCGTCTTGACGTTCTTGACGTCGTAACTTTTGACGTCGTGAAGTTTTAACGTCGTAATGTGACGTTTTGACGTCGTTCCTATAGTGGCATTATTGTCTGAGACATTTCACTGAACGCAGACGCGTATTAAGTCCCTTAATAGTTAAACATAAACCAGGCGTATATATCTTCATACTTTGAATATAAACATGAATTTCGTCACTAATGACAGCACAGCCACATATCTGGCAAGTAGACGAAGACAGTGCCAGGCATGGGATGTTAACCTCCAGCCGCTTGGGGATGAGTCAGAAGATGATGAAGAACTGTGTACCATTTGGAGTAAAGCTAAACCAGGAACATTAGGTGAGCTTTTGATCATAATAAGAGATAATATCCGAATTTCTTTACTAATAGTTACGAATAGATGTGTTTTTTTTTTCTACAAACACGTATGCGTGTAATATTATTTAACATATATAACCATATTGTACTACTACTACTACTACTATTACTACTACTACTACTTCTGCTACTACTACTAATACTGCTACTGCTAGTGCTAGTGCTAATGCTGCTGCTGCTGCTGCTGCTACTGCTTCTACTACTACTAATACTGCTACTGCTACTGCTACTACTACTACTACTGCTACTGCTACTGCTACTGCTGCTGCTGCTGCTGCTGCTGCTGCTGCTAATACTGCTACTGCTACTGCTACTGCTACTGCTACTGCTACTGCTACTGCTACTGCTACTAATAATAATATGTAACAGATAACGTATGGTCCCATCGAGTTGGTTGATTTAAACCATCAATGTGTTTAAACAAGCATTAAGGTGGCAGCATCCTCTGTTTGTTTTCTAGCTTTATTCTTTACTCTAACTTCCGATAACTGGTATTTAGAGTAATGACACGTGTTATATTCAATTAAATTGTTTACAACTTGCACATATCATATCAACTTTAATTATTGCACCATTCTCATTACAAGAAATTGTGATTCATGAACCTCTTCTAGTCCGTTTTGCTTTATTTATTTACAGATCTGCCAATGTTCACGAAGATTTTGACTCCAGAAAATGAACGTTCCATTGTGTGTCCTATCGCAATAAAGCCAACACTGACTTCCTCGATACATCACCTGGAGCGAGAAGAATCATCTAAGGGTAAACACAGTCATCGATACCCAACCGTTATAAATAATACGGAAATAGTCATAGCACACGAGAGCAATTTGCCGCCAAAGAAAAGGCACATTGATGTTTCATTGGAAGAGAACCTACCGTTAAAGAAAAGGGCATTAAAGAAAAGGTTCTTCGACTGTTCAGTGGAAGAGAAGTTACCGTTAAAGAAAAGACGGGTTGCTGTGAATTCCTTAATCACACAAGAAAGTGTGTATGCTGATCAGCGTGTAAACAAAGCACTGAATCTTTATATCCAGCCAACGCTATCCACTTCTATGATTTCAGACAATTTTCTTAGAAAGAGAACTTTGGACTATCCTCAGGATATGGACGATCTCTCTCTCTGAAAAATGTGAAAATATCAAAATCATTTGATGACTGTGGAAGCTCTGTTGGTAATGTGATTCGTTCATCTGATTCTTTTCATTTTGGTTGATACAACCTACTATACATTTATCAAAACACAAATACATCTGTTATTTTAAATGAGAGTTAATAGTTATTTTGAGTCATGCCAAGTGTATTGGTTAGTTAGGTGTTATCTAACCATTGTTTATTTTACGGACATTTTTGATTTACATATATAGTTTATATTACTATCATATCATCCCTTATTTGTAAATAGTTTTGTCTTTATATATTTACATTAATTTTTAATTACTACTGCATTTCTTCATCTTTCATCAGTTTTTGCGCACAATATGACCTATTTATCCATTCATTCATTCATTCATTGTCATAGTCGCGGTTGTATTATAAACCAGAGTCCTACGTAACACTGAGTGTGTCCTTGGTTAACTGCACAACTCTGGGTACGAATCATCCAGGTCATGAAACGTCAGAAGTACGAAACGTCCTGTACCCAATGCACTTAGTCATTTTAAAACGGATAATATTTCATTTTCGATTTGTTTTAATCCGCTGTTTTTTATGTTTAAATCAAAATTGTATTTTACGTGTGTACACAAGTCTCTTTGTCACAAAGGCTAGCATATGGCGATCAACAATCCATAAGATTTGCTCTGCTTCTTTCAGATAAACACATTTTGCAGGAGGAGTTCAATTCCATTTAAAGTGTTGCGTTTTCAAATGTACTGAGTGTACGCCAGAGCAGGCGCGTAGCTGCCTATGCGCGAGTACGCGGCTGAACATGATTCTGACAAAAACACCTCAGAACGCCCAGAATGCACCAGAATGCACCAGATTGCAACACTGTTTTCAAATTTTTCCGGGACCCCCCTAGCACAATTATGAATCCACATGAATAGAGGGCTAGCTACGCCCCTGCAGAGTACTACAGACACTGAGTGTTTTAAATAACTATTTACAGACTGTTGTATTGCGGGGCTGAGTGTTTTAAATAACTATTTCCAGACTGTTGTATTGCGGGGCTGAGTGTTTTATATAACTCTTTCCAGCTGTTGTATTTCGGGGCTGAGTGTTTCCTTCAGTAACTATTTCCAGACTGTTGTATTTCGGGGCTGAGTGTTTCCTTAAATAACTATTTCCAGACTGTTGTATTGCGGGGCTGAGTGTTTTAAATAACTATTTCCAGACTGTTGTATTGCGGGGCTGAGTGTTTCCTTAAATAACTATTTTCAGACTAGTGTATTGCGGGGCTGAGTGTTTCCTTAAATAACTATTTCCAGAATGTTGTATTGCGGGGCTGAGTGTTTCCTTAAATAACTATTTCTAGACTGTTGTATTGCGGGGATGAGTGTTTCCCTAAATAACTATTTCCAGACTGTTGTATTGCGGGGCGGAGGAATAGTATATTGCGTATATATAAGAATTACATGGTTAGTAACTTAGAGGCTCGCATTTATCAATTTTCTTACATTCGCCAAAATACAGCTGAAATTCTAATTTACTAACCATGTAATTCTTATATATACGCATTGTACTATTCCTCCTATGTAATTTTTGTATCATGCAACTGTTTTAAATAACATAATTTACCTGACAAACAATGGAAATGTACAGTTTTACTTTACGTCTGCTGCCGTCAAAATACAAATGGAGGATAGTTTGTCAGGGGAAGTAACTTTGGTAAAAAACGTTTTCGGCGTCAAAGTATATTTAATATCGATAATAAATGCAACATACTTTCTTTTGATAAATGTATTGCTTTTCGAAATTGATAAGCATAAACTATTGTGTATATTTGTTGTTTAAATGGCTGATTACTGACTTTTTAAGTCATGGAATAATAGCGCGTGTAGCCACTAGCATACTACAGCAGTTGGGCGGAAAATATTAGGTTAGTAGACAGTAGCTGTATTTCTATAGTAGAAACATTAGTTGCATGATAAATAGTTGTAAATCACAGTCAGGCATACAACTGCTTTGGAAAATAGTGTTATTTATTTATATGTTAAACGTCGATCAGGGTTATGATAATACAGTGTGGCAAAGGTTTTTCGAAATTTAAACGGTAACGGTTGCCCTGGCGTAGTAGCTTTTTAGTTATACAAATGTTACGAATAGTAAAGTCCTTAACTAGACCATGTACCAGTTCTAGAAAATGGAATAAGTTGAGAAACATAAACCCAAAAGAAGTTGCTCTGGAATAATTAACCACGTCAAAATTAAAATAATCTTTCTTGTCATAAATTTTGCCTATTATTTCTCTAATTTCATTCGATATATGCAAATCAAGGAACGACGCGACAGTAACAGAATTATTAGCTTTGTTGAGTTGAAATATTTAAGGTTAGATAGTATTAATCAAAACAGAAAAGAAAATGTTGTCAATGTTAAATATATCAGCCAAACAAATCTGCAACGAGAGGTGTACATGTTGTACCCACAGCGATACCAACAATGTGTATCACACACATTTTAATCACAATAAGAAGATGTGTCGTGTGCAAGAATCGGGTCCGTACTTCAACGCTCAAGGTCACACTTGGATGTCATAGGTCAAATGAGTCAAGATTTTCGGGGGCATGTTTTATTTACTGGTGACATTTCATGTTGTAAATAATAGTCTCACCACTGCAAAAACGGACAAAAATCCATCCTACATTATCCAAGCCCCCACCCCAAATAACAGTTTCCTAAGTGTATATCGCATACGATTCGGTAGGGCGAAAACAGTTCAGATATATGATCGCCGTTTCACCAGATGAAAATTAGTAAGTCATACATGTCGTTTTGAGAGATGCAAACTTGACATCATTGCACGTGGTGTGGCCAACAGCACAGCACATCACATCACATCTATAACACATCTGCAGAATCTGGGAACATATTTAGGTTGGTAAAGATGTAATCGTCTTTGACTTTTTTTGTTCTTGTATTTTGATCTCATCCAAAATATGCGTGATCCTAAAGTTATAGAAACTTAAATGGAATTTAAGACACAATTCATAGTAAAATTCCTTGAAGGCCAGGCGCGTATCTAGACCAGTTTTCGTCATACGCATGGTTTATCGCCATACTAACAAATCATTAAAATTGCTTTGAAATGCATGTATTTTTTTCTTCAGAATGTTCGTACGCAGGTGCGTATCTGCGTATAGGCAGCTACGCGCCTGCTTAAGGCAGTGTATAAATGTGAAGCTTCCACATGTCCCAAATACTAACAAGAAAACTCAAATATCTGTCTCCTCTATAGATCATAAATATCTGTCTCCTCTATAGATCATTATTATACTCCCCGAAAAAGGAGCATATAGTCGCCGCTGTGTCCGTTCTTCCGTCCGCCCTTCCGTTTGTCACTCCTTCCTTCCGTTCGTCCCACTTTTGTCCGGAGCATAAATTCAAAGCTACTGATGGGACTACAGGAAACTTCACACAATGATAGAGGGTAATGAGAGGTAGTGCAGTGTGCAAGAACGGTAACTCTGTCTTCATTTGAATTAGAGTCATTGCCCTTTGTAATTTTATACTTGTAATTCTTGTCTGGAGCATAAGTCAAAATGCAAATTGAATACTGCAGGGTGAATGATAAGGTGAGGAGATATTTCGGGAAGCATCAATCGATTGACCCGATTTTATTATTTAATTAATGTGTCAGAAATGCCGTCATCTCTTCTAGCTAAGTCCTTATAATAAAACTAGTTAACAGTTATAGGTTATTAGATTTGTATTGGGATATATGCACGAGTTATTTCGCATATTAATATTGCGCGACTTTAGGAGCGCAATATTTATGCGCGAAAGAACGAGTGCATATATATCTCAATACAAACTTAATAACCATTTTATTGCATAATCATTTTTAAATTAGAACAATAATACCTTATATTGACCTGCAAACAATGTGCGTTTACTATTCAGGTACTTAATTTAGTGTGTGTTTAAACTACATATAATGAACTAATTATCATGTGTTCTGTTACCACAATGGCATTGCAATAAACTATTAATTATGTCTAATACTGTATATAGAATAGTACTTCAGCTTCTCATAACAAATGTGAACAAATAAATTATTGATCGACATACCCGATTTTAAAGAATCGGTAATAGACAAGTAGCTTTATAAAACACAAGCTTGAATTGAGGCAGTTTATATGTCATTTTATGAACAAGCTGTTGCGATTTTAAAATACAGTGACAAGCCCCGACTTGTTCGCAAATAACTGCTTCTCGCAAATAACTGCTTGGTTAACCGACTATGTTTTCATAAACCTTTGTTTAAATGAATTACCTGCCTTTATTATCTTACATTTTGATATATTATAAAATATTACTTTTAAATCCTATCATCCAATACAAATCTACTCCAATCATAAAAAAGGTAATTTCCATTTTTATCTTTAATATTTCACAGTATATATAGTATATAAAAGTATATTCATAGCCTGTAATGCCTCAGACATTATTTAAATCATAAATCTAACATGGTTTATGATACTCAATGCTGATTGGCTATTGAGGAGTTTTTAAAAAAAAAATATATAGACCTGTGACGTCACGTCCTTCAACCGTTAGAACGTCATTTTAAACGATTTTCAACGTCGAAAAAACATCCAAAACAACGATTACGTTATTTTAAGGCAACGTTATGTTCAAACAGCAAATTGAACGTGTTAGAAACACGATAAAGCTGTATATTTTCTTCGTTTGGTGCTGAGAAATGGACGTACAATGTAAGTTGTGAGAATGTGTTTGTATTATGTTCAGTCTCTCGAAAATGTGTTTGTAAAATTTATAAAAATCCATGTCAGATAAAAATTAAAATATATCCAGCGTGTTTATATTGTGCGAGATCAAAACCGGGTGGTTGAGACTTAAAACAAATCGAAACCGCGGGCCTACGGCACTTGGTATCGATGGTATTCAAGTCCCGCCCACCAGGTATTGATCTGAGACAAGATAAATCCTAGAACCTTGTCTAAACCTCACTGTGGTCTTTCTGCCCCTGACCGTTTCAAGGCGGTACCGCTGTTGTCAACCCGCTTGTTTTGTCATGTCACATGCCTTGCTTCTTATTAACTTTGTAAGTGTTGATGGTTCTAATGCGTGTCTTCTAATTGACTAATTGACAATGTTCTGTGAAAGCTACATTTCCTATTGGACTTTTATACATGTTCATAACACAAGTTCTTTTTTTTTATTTTTTCCGATTGTTTGATATATTGACCTACTTTGTAGTATGTAAATAAAAAAAGGCTATCAAAACTTGTCTTCCACCCTGGTATCGGCTTTAGGCCGCATCACTATTAGTTGTTTCGGTCATACATAAACCACACATTATCTCACCACCACAGCGAAAGCAACACAGATCAGCAGTGACACGACACGCATTATCCTCCAAGAGAAACGGCGAATCACATCTATCCTCTTGGTCCTCTGGCGGAGGAACATTAAACCTTTGAACTACGCACACGCGCATTATGTAGATAGTGTCCTTGTTATTGGCACATAACCTGTTTAGTTAATCAATACATTACTTTTAATTGTTTGTTTATATGGTGTTTTACGTCATTTTCAACACATGTAATGTTATATATGACGGCTGATTTTATGTGGTGGAGGCAGACCATCCAATTTTCCTGAGTAGAACCAATACTGTACACCTCCCGACATCCGTAAGAATCGACATTTCCTCACTTGCAAGTCGATCTCCCAGTGGGATTCTTTTAATTAATAAGACAATATACAATACCTTTCATATAACAACGTAACTACCTTTTCACATTCTAAATGAGCTATTTTATATGTAGTCTATGTTAAACTTAGAGCTGCAAGCTTGTATTAGTAACAGTAGATATAAAAGTCGAACAGGAAATGTAGCATTAAAGGACCACATACAACCAAAACCAAGCCCAAAAAGGAATTACAAAGATGAATAAAAGGCAAGATATGACATTACAAACATAAAAGGGTTAACGGCAGTGTTACCGCCTTGGAACGATCAGTGACAAAAACAACATTGTAAATAAAGATAATCCCGCCAGGTTATATTCTCTAACCCACAAGGCAGCATTAATAAGCAACACTCCAATGCACCGTGCAAGAGAGGGCTTCTCCTCTTGGTCCATTGGCGGAGGAACCTTATAACTTAGAACTAAGCAGACGTGCATTATGTAGATACTGGACCCTTTTACAGTTCGCCACTATGCTTTCCTCTTTAATTGTACGATGATCGGACAGGCTGTGGACCCTATGATGACGCCTAGCTAAAGCCCAAATGGGACGGTGGCGTTTGATGTTTTTCTATGATCTTTCTTGTCGTTCCCTTAATGGTTTATTCTCTTGTTGCTCTGGCTTCTGCCAAGTCATTGAGTACCTTCATTGTGGCTTTCTAGGCTATTGTTTTTTTGTATTATATTTACACGAGCATATTTGTGTTTTACTTATATTGCTTACTGATGCTGCCTTGTTGGCTAGAGATTAGATCATGGCGGGTATTTTTTTTATTTACACTGTCTGTTTTAATGGGATGAAGTATGGTAAGTGTGAGGTTTGGTGACCCTAGAACCGATTTAAACCCCCAGTGGCCTTTGTTGCCACTGACCGTTTCCAGGCGGAAGCCCTAGTGTCAACCCTTTTGTGTTTGTGATGTCGTTCGCATTTTTTATTACTTTTGCCTTCTCGTTTGTCTGTTTGCATGTTTTTTTTTGTGTTTTGTGGTTGACTGTCGTCCTTGTATGCTGTTTTCCCTGTCCAATATTTTTATCTTTCTTTGTTGTACCATACAACGACTTAAATCTGCTTTATATACCGAAAACTACGTTATGGCTCTAAAGCTACGATATGGAGTTGAAGCTACTTACTTCACACTAATACCAATATTCTCCACTCAATATACGTGTCTTCAACACCGCACCTCATAATACACATAACATACTACTGTTCACTATAGATAACCTTCAGTGTAATCACAGACCACCGTTAAAGACCAACCCGTCTATAGTATACAGAAAATAAGACTCCCCATACCTTTAAATGTATTCACTAATACCACAAAATATCAAAATCACAAATCAAAAATATTAACGAAATTATTCAAAAATAATAATGCATCACAGTCCAGTTCAGTTCACTTACGACACTTCCGCCAGACAGACCACCCTACCCTCAGCCACCGTGCATGACTACGGAACGCTTTTTACGGGGCAGCTGTGGTTCATCATCGAGTCAAAGGGTATTACAATATTACGGCTCACCCCAGGTACCCGGTATTGTCTGTCTGATGTCCCTCTTTCTCCTGTCACAGGGACAAAACCCACCTCCGGATCGTCGTGACTGGAAAAGAAATCATATTTTTTTAAAATAAACTATTATATAAGGATGAATCTTAACAGTATCTGTCACTTATTTAAGATTCTATCTTGGATTGTTGTCGCTGTTAGAATCCCACTTCTGACACCATTGTAGGTCTAATTACACTAAATCAACAGGATGTGCTTGCCTGGTGCAGTCGAAAGTAGTTCTCTATTAAAGAGTTCTAATCTTTTTTGTCTTAATTTTTTTTTTAGAGCAATTTCCTGTTATTTTTTGGCTGTAACTGTATTCTGGACATGTTATTGATATTTGGAAATGCATGGCATCATGCTTTTGTTAGATTTAGATACAAATTTCAATAGTGAAAGTAGGGTAGGTATGAATTTGTGATTTGATTTTTCAATGTTGACATTTGAGCGGTGTTTGTAAACAAGAGAAGAACTCTTTCTTAGAAGGTATTAAGCACCCACTTTGCTGGTTGATTTTCATGAGCAGACACACTTGTCTTCATGCCAAAGTCAGTTTCCCAGCATTCTAACGAGGTTTGAGTTTTCTACAGGTCAGTAAATATGAGATTTTAGTATGGGATCGTATGGGAGGAACATTTACGCTATTATAACCTGTAACAAGACTGACCAAGTGGAGACAACTCACCAAGGGAGAATCAAGAATAAATAAATTTACAAATTTATTTACAAGAAGAGGAATATATATACAAATGAATACAAATGACTAAGTAGACATATCAACGTTTTAAATCATGTTTTTAAAATGGAGTTCACTACCCGTTAGATGAAATCACTTTTCTTCTAAGTAAAAATTAAACTGTTCGGTTTTAATCAGACAAAATATCTGTATTTATGATATTTGTATGCTATATCACACGCTGTTTTATCTCTCAAAGCTATGTCTAGCTGAGTCCTTCCGGTACAGTTCCCGGCACTAATAATTCACATCCGCGTTATATTGAAATCCCCTCATTAGCGGTTGCTATTCGTCCCGGTCCCACACATACTTCCGGTGACGTAATTCACACGCGACGCCCACTCGCACGATTCTTTCCGGCGATGGCCCAAATCCCGGTATTACACATCTGCGTAGCTATCTGCGTAACCAGGCCCTCTTGCCTAGCGTCTCCGTGGCTACCGTCTGGTCTGTCGCCCAATAGCGAATGCTGTCGTTCCCGTGTCCTATGACGCGTTCCCAACCTACGACCCCGTAGAACACACTTCCGACAATACGCTCTACATGCTATATCTACGCTCCAAGCGTATACGGCTACAAAATATATACCCACTCTTACAATGTTATCACAATATATATTTCATAATAGCACTAAGGTATCACCATACCTAATAATTGATTGCAAAGCAATCTTTAATCAGAATGAATAAACCCGAATTATAAACCTTCTTCGAATAGACATTATGCTAAACTTTAACAAAACGTGTAAAACAATTACAGACGTAATTTATCGACAATGAAATCTCACATTTCTAGATGTAACGCCAAACGTACAACATAAAAATACAACCATAGACTGAATGAATAATTGGTTTTACATCCCGTTAACACATTATAGGCTATAATGGTACAGCGACCTGAGCGTGATTGAATAATAATGACAATATGAAAACCAACCTCAGAGAGATTTATACTGCACAATAAACAATAACCGTTTATGCAATAACGTAATGACAGTTAGAAACCGGCAGATATTTACTTCAGAACAACAATTTAAATATGACAATAATTTACAACAAATATTATTTCTTTCGTTTGAGTGAAACGAATTAGACAGAAATTAATTTCCCTTGATGTGATTGCTTCTCATAGAGGGCGCAATCGTAGATTGGCGTTGAGGTAGCCAAAGTAAATCATTCAGCCTTGGAGAGCAGACGAGGTTAGACGTTATAAAATTTACACTGAGCGGAGAGTTATCGTGACGAGAACATTGTGTGGATTTTGATAGTGCACGTGGATCTGGTATTACACGTGGAACAGACAAACGATAGATAAGTATTGCTTTTTCTTGCATACCGGACAAGGATATCCGTCATTTTACCGGGGCTAGATATTTCCATCTCACCCTAGGGTCGAGATAAAATTCACGCGCGCCAACATCCGGTATGCAGGAAAACATGCAAAACGTTAGTAGCTGGCGGCGTCGACACACAACATGTCTCTGATATGCAAGAAAAAGAATCTATCATGGGTATTCGGTTCAGATAGGGAATTCCAACCCTCGGTATAAGTGTTTTAATCGGAACCTCGGCAGAGCCTCAGTTCCGATAAAAACACTTCTACCTCGGATTGGAATTCCCTATCTTCACCGGATACCCATGAAAGATTCTAATAATATCGAATATGTTGATAAGCTGGTTCATGTATATATTTAGTTTGTATATTCGTGTTTTTTGACGAATAGACTAGATCTATATTTATTTGTTTTAGTATAAATTGGGATTTACTTCTCAATATCATGCTAACATGAGTTATAATGTAGTAGATTTATCGGTATTTATAGGATCAGTAGTTTACAGGCGTAACTATTTAATTAATTATATCGCGTTTTCGACACGAATGGTTAGTCGTACAAGTTCATGTTTCAAAAAGCTTTGAACATGCTGAATATCCTGATATGTTTACATATATATGGATAATTATAATGACATGGCGGAGATATAGCTCATTGTGCTGTGAAATATTGTAAAATGTTACACATGTTTAGTGTTGTATGCTGTCACACGTTAGATTGCACGTGAACGTTATGCATGGTTGTGTAAATGCTTCTTTTATTGTATCATCAATACAAGTATACAGCTATCTTTAAGAGAGCGGTACATAAAGGGATTGCACTGTATTATAGTGTGACTGTATTGGGTATCAAGTCCAGTGTTTACGGCGTGGTATTCCATAAATAATTTGCCGACAAGTATATATTTGATTATCGATAATTTCAGAAATCCTTGATATGATGATGGGTGCACAGTATGTGGAGTAATGTCCTTGACAGATCAGAGGAGATCCTGTGTTCGTGTTCCGATTGAGGAACGATTCAAAGAAAAAGAATAGAAAGAAAGGAAAATACGAATTCAAAAAGATAAGTAGATTAGTGAAATTCTCCAGTTTGGTAATGAAAGAGGGTTTGTGCTCCTCAGTCTCCCTATACATGCAGGCTGAGTGAAGCTATGACTGGTTTCACAGTCAAGCGTTAGAATTTATTTATTTACTTTTTTATTTTCACTGAAAAGAAAGATCTGTTTATGTGTTATAAATGAGGAGTAGTATTTCTTAGTAAGTGGTGGGCGTGGCTGCCTTTTATAATCGCTGGTACGGTAGATGCTTCGGGCGAATGCCTTGTTACAAATTGCGCGTGAAGCATGTTGGGAAATTGTTTTGTTTGAAATATAAGATGTATAAAGAAATACGGATAGAAATTATAAGAAAAGCATAGTACTAAAGTTAACGAAGGAGGATGTAAAATGTTCAACAGGGTATGTAGCATCCAGAAGGATACTAAAAGTCGACTAAACTAGGTTTATTCGTATCAGGTATATGATAATTTTCATAATAGATATTTCAAAATGGAATAAAGCATAAACTGAATGCTTTTAGATAATGCACCCATTTGGAATAGCTCATTTGAAGAGCAAATACTGAGTAATTAAGATGGCGAAGCCATGATAAATAAGGGATATTGAAAATGTAAAAGGTGTTGGCTATTATTGTGCAATACTAAGTAATAATCTGAAGTGTTTATAATTTAAGTTCAGAGAAAGCTAACTGGTTTATAAACAACAATGTATTGTTTATTTCAATGTGACATACATACATGTATTGGTCATTGTAATGTTTATATCATATAGGGCATGATCAGGGAATGTTTGTTTGACAATTTGCACAAAATTATGGTAAAAATATTTTATATATCGTGCAGATATAAATTTGAAATACTTGAAAAGATGTTAAATACTGGATTGATCTTCCTATAATAAAGGAATTTTATACATATGTATAAATGAGTCAAATATGTTCGATATGAATATTGAAAATCTCACATATTAACATTATCACATTATAGAGTTTCATTAGTAAAATATATGGCTTTGTGATTTTAAAGGTTGTCTTACTTATAATGTCCTAAGGAGCGACCAAACGACAGGGGTTTGATTCCCAGTACAAAGTGCGTTATATGCATGTTGGTTGAAGCTATGAATGGTTGTTTTCATAGCGAAGCGTTATATATACTTTTTACTGAAAAGAAAGATAATCATGTTATTGAAGTTTGTGGGCCGTCGATTCCCCATACAACATGCTTAATCTGGATGTTAAGTGAAGCTATGACTGGTTTAATAGTTACACGTTATGTAAAGAAGCATACTTTCACTGAAAAGAAAGATAACCGAGAATAGGTTTTGTTTGTTTGCTTTTATTAAATAGAGACTATCTTTCTAAGTAAGTGGTCGGCGTGGCTGCCTATTAGAATTGCTGGGACAGTAAGACTGTCTCGGGGTGATTGCCCTATATACAACGTATTCATGATCATGAAGAAAGATAATTGTACAATTTATACTTACTAGATTGAATATATGTAAGTGATATGTATGCTGTAAGGCGAGGTTGTAGAATTGATGGGACGGTAGGTTGGCCCGGGGCGATTGCCCTGTACAACGTGCTTATGATGCATGTTGGGTGATTTTGTATTTGAAATGTAAGATGTGTGATCAAATAGAAATTATTTATTAAAACTAGAAGTTTTATACATTGGCAAAGAAAAAATAAAGTATGTGTTTGTATATATATATATATTATAATAGGCATATAAATATATCTTTAGATATAGTGTCACTCTGGCAAGTGACATTGGCCGTAGTGGCTAAGTGGTGTTGACTGGTGAACAATAATGTGATACAGTGAGAAAACTAATGATAATGGTGGTATTATTATCACTATTGATAATAGTGAATACATATAATTACCAATATTTTGAGATCATGTTTCTGACTGCAGAATACATAATATGTAATATGTTTCAGATTTTTTCTTGACGATATTGAGTTCCAGTTTTGGAGATTCCAGAACTCCTGTTTGGAATGAAGTGCCAGCCGAATATCAGTTGTGGTAAATTAAGAAAACTTCGATAATTCTTAAACGTTTTTGGAGAAGGAACATTGCCTGTCGTGTCATTCTGTGTGAAAAAGTTAGACAGCGAGATTCAACGACGAAAATTCGTGTTTTATCAGGGCTGCAGATTCCCCGTACAACATGCTTGATCTGGGATTTAAGTGAAGCTATGACTGGTTTAATAGTTTAAGTTACACGTTATGTAAAGAAGCATATTTTCACTGAAAAGAAAGATAACTAAGAATAGTGTTTGTTTGTATCTTTCTTAGTAAGTGGTCGGCGTGGCTGCCTATTAGAATTGCTGGGGCAGTAAGACTGTCTCGGGGCGATTGCCCGATATACAACGTATTCATGATAATAAAGAAATATGATATATAAAAAATTATGCTTACTCGACTGAATATATGTGATTGACATGTATGCTGCAAAGCGTGGTTGTCTGTAGAACTGATGGGACGGTATGCTGTCCCGGGGCGATTGCCATGTACAACGTGCTTATGGTGCAAGTTGGGTGATTTTGTATTTGAAATGTAAGATATGTGAAAAGTATAGTGGGTGGATTAGAGGAAATAATGAAGTCTTGTCAACAAAGGGACAGATGTATTAGCATTCGCTAGATACTTCGTAGAGAATATATTTATGTTAACGTTCTTTTGAGAGGACACAGAGACATGTTAAGAGATACAGAACGTAATTTAGGTCATATTATGTTCACTAAAAAGAAGATTCATGTATCTATTTGCCTTACGGCGTGGCTGTCGTTTTTTGTTTTAGAATTGGAGACGATAGGTCGGTTATGGACGATTTACCTTTAGGGCGTCATATTAAGTTCTGAATTTCAGATCATGTAGTTGTTGCTTGAGGTCAGTGTCTAGCTAAACAATTTACGTATTTGATTAGACTTTTATCATGTTATGCATGTTTATTAATGTAAGTCTAAATTCATATATTTGAGTTGCTAAATTACTTCATTGCTGCATATTTTGCCCGTTCTTTTAGTTCAGCCGGTCATCCAATGGCTCATACCAAGAAATAATAAATATATATTTATTACGTTGTGTTGTAGTTGTTACTTCTATAAGAAGGGTGAGTGTTAAGGGAAATATTATTTCTTTCGTTTGAGTGAAACGAATTAGACAGAAATTAATTTCCCTTGATGTGATTGCTTCTCATAGAGGGCGCAATCGTAGATTGGCGTTGAGGTAGCCAAAGTAAATCATTCAGCCTTGGAGAGCAGACTAGGTTAGACGTTATAAAAAATTGAGTTATTTTATAGAAAAATTGTTGCAGCAACTCAAAAGTGTGGATTTGAAAGATTTCAGGATATTTATGTTTTCCTGTTGTGTTGGTTTGCATTGATCATTGAAACGTTTGTTCTTTTGATAGTCAGAGATCAAGTCCGAGATCTTATCCTGAGAGATACTAGAAATAAAAATGTTAATCGGATACACGTTTCCCACAGGGTTTTCGTGGACGGACTGGTATCACTTTGATAGTGCTCTGTTAAAAGTGCGAATGTGATTAATGGAACTGAATAAATAGGGTGACATGTAATATCTTAGAAATGATGGCCCACATGTTTGAAGATCTGTTAGCTTGACCTCTGAGTCAGGATTTCAAATTTCTCTGAATTTGTTATAAATGAATATTCAGTCAGATTTTGAGTATCTAAAAGCTTTCTGTTCAGAAAGAACGGAATTTATATACATCTTCTAGTACAAATATAATTTATGAGAAAATGAAATCGGAAGGTTTTCCTTAACCGAAGGATAGGTTAGCCGAATTTTGAAAACCTGGGCTTATATCATTATCAGTATTGATATGTAAGTGGAACACAAGCCAGGCTCATTCTCCATGTACATCGAGATAAGGTATGGAGAGCGGGCCTGGAGCCTTCTCGCCCTGAACTGCAGAGTTGCTGCAAGTTCTATTGTAGACACTCCATTTACGCTGGAGCCACGTTAGTTAAAGGGGATACTGCCTTCCTTGTATGATTTAAGAATATCTCCCTTGGTTATGCAGTCATGGCCTGTTAAGTAAAGTACAGGCTATATAAAGATTATTTTAGTGATTTAGGAACTGTTTTGTATGAATTAATGTGGTGATGTTTTGTGTCTAATGTCGTCTGCCGGTCATCCAATGGCTCATACCAAGAAATAATAAATATATATTTATTACGTTGTGTTGTAGTTGTTACTTCTATAAGAAGGGTGAGTGTTAAGGGAAATAAAATAGATTTGACTTACCCCTTGCCGTTATCGTATTGGTCACTAACTACCCGGGATAATGGCTTGCGATCCTGTGACAAGTTCTTGCGATTTCGACACCCATATGTACAGTCCTTACACGGATACCTGGTGGAACACGCCATCCTTGCAAATGTCATGTTACTCGGACTGCTCGGATTGCACGTAGTGTCGTAATAAGAATTATATACATTTATTAGACCTGTACAACTTACTACGGTAACGATTACGATAACGACTACGATTAGGATACCGACTAAAACAGAGGGGTTTTCTCAAGAGGCAATACGCCTTGAATCCTCGACAAAACGTTTGCGAAACGCTTTATATAGGCCAATGAAATTTATTATTGGCACATCATGAACTTTCTGGAGCGAATAAGAGCTTTTTGCAGGCAATACACATTATACTAAGTTGATCGGGGAGTAAGTCTCCTGTAATTCATTGAATTTTTTTGTAGATATTGGGAAAATTTCTCAAGCAACTTAAATACGAATTAACATCTTTATTCTTAATAGTATAGAACGTTATATGGAACTGCCTTAATTCCATTTAGCGATGGAAAACCCTACATTAGCAGGATTTTTGATATGTATGCCGTTTTAAACGCCGGTAATGAATGATAAATTGTATGACATTCATGGATTCAGTTTTTCCTTAAACCCTCAGTGGCTTTTTCGCCACTGACCGTTCCAAGGCGGTAGACCTATTGTCAACCTTTTTTTGTTTGTGATGTCTTATTTGGCATTTGTCACCTTTATAACTTGTTCTTTGTTTCTGTGTGTGTTTGTGGTTGACTGTCGTCCTTGAATGCTACTTTTTCTGTCCGATTGTTTTATCATTATTTAACATTAAAGTCTAACACGATTCATGGTATATGCCATTTAATACCGGCGTTTAAAATCGCATTAATGCAAAAAATTCTACACGTTTTCTTAGGTAAACTTATTTATTTTACGTCGATTGTAACGAAAGCTCTATGAACTTATTTGAATCACTCTCGATGTCTTCCTGGGTAGAACCAGTACTAAGCAATGCAGATAAAGTGTCTTGCTCAGGGACACAACTCATATGGCAATGGCGGGAATCGAACCCACGACTTTTGGATCATGGGCCCAACGCTCTACCACTAGACCACAGCGCTCCACGTTTTCTTAATAAATGAGCACTGATGTATTAATCAGATTGTAAAAGAAAACCTAAGCTTCAATAGTGACGGCCTGATCCATTTCGATGTTAGCGTTAACTGATACATTCAATTGTCCTATGTGCCTTCAAAGCGATCGGCGCGCGTGCTGCACGAACTTTCATTTTTCAAAACCCCACATGGTTCTGTAGGTTTGTTTTACTTGCGTTAACTCTAGAAGGAATAAGCTGTAATATGAGTTAGTATTGTTATATCTCTTCTCTGTAAAACATTCAAATAAATAGTTGGTCACATATTGCTTGCTATGAAGATGAATAGTAGACGACGAATAATTGCTTAACTGTGCGTACCACCTCCGGATCTAACCGGCTACTTCAGGCAGTGGTCCTTGGTTTAGATGGCCATTTATCGCCCTCCACCGGATCCTCGAATGGACCTACGGCAGCGACGTTTTGGGCATGATCAAAATGTATATGCAGGAAAAGATCTATTTCAATTTTATTCATCTAATCGCTTCCAATTTTATCAAATGACTAGGGAAACCCCAGAGACAATGTTGCTACTTCATATTCGTATTGATTTAGACCTAAGGGAGCATCGACTATCATCCATCAATCGTATTTTATTGTTTTCTATATGGCTAAATTGGTCATCGAACCAGAACACAAACGCGATATGCACAACTTGATACCATACCAGTGCTTTCTACCAAGTTTCGTCGAAATCCAACAAGTGGTTGAGGAGGAACAGTGGCGACAACAAATTTAAAATAAAAAAGTCAAAGAGCCATATAACTCCGTTTAACGCATCGAACCGGAACACAAACGTCATGTGCAAAACTAGACATTAAACTGATTATTTTAACATCATGTTTTACTAGCATTACCACTACAAATGCGTTTGCAAAAGAAATTTTCGAAATATTCAATGTTAACGCTGAATTACAGTTACTTGAATTTCAAACAATATTCAATTTAAAGGGAGGTAATTTAAAATTATCCATATTTCATTTTTTTATAGACGGAAAATCTGCGATAAATGGGTCAATTTTTTAGTTTTTTTTCTATTATTTCATACCAATTTTAAGAATTTTATATCTTTAAGCGATCTTTGACTCATGTTATCTGTTTTATCAGTACATTTCACGTTTTCATATAAAGGGAGGGTAACTCTCAAAAGATGTAACAATTTAAACAAAAAATAAATGTTTTACAAACTATGGGTCAAAACAAAATACTTATCATATATATATTCTAAAATATATTTAAAATAAGAAAATTAGTTAAGATATAAAAGTTGATACTTAGAAATTTTGTTCAGTGTATAACTTATGCATACCGATAACATAGAGGTGTGGGCACCATTTATAATGTTAGTCATCATTTCATTTAACATAAAATTATTCTAAAATAGACAGCAGAATTCACTAAAACACAAAAACCAATTTTGTTTCCGAGAGCCCCCCACTCACCCCGGCCCCACCACCACCACCACCACCCAAACAACCCAAACACATACAAATAATCAAACAAAATGTTTGGATATGCATCATATATATATATTGAAGTGTTTTAGTGATTTAATGGATCAATTCTTCAGACAAGACCCTTTAAAACTCCAGCCAAGTATGGGTGGTTGCATCGAAGACTGTATAAGGATAAAATAGTCTGAAAGGTAAATGCTTATGAAATGTAAGCAAATGTATTCATAAATTTGACATTTTTTACATTCATCTACACAAACCCCTGTGAGCCTATTCAAACCCAGGTTGTTATACAACTTTGAGACCAGCCCCCAACATTTTCTCGTGCTTAGTATTTAGTCTGAAGTCATAGTCGTTATCGTAGTAAGTTGTACAGGTCTATTAGGCCCGTACTGGTAAATACTGGCAAATTTACTCATAATACACAGCTTGTAAAATTATAACTTTCTGAATAGTTGATGGATTTTGATGAAATAAACGCCAAAACAACTTATTCTTTATCAACATAATCAATAGGATGAATCTAGTAAAAGATCATTTATTTGATATAGGCATCGATTTAAAGTGATGCACTTGGCCAAAATCTACCAAACTTCGTATGAAAAATCAGGGGAAATGAGGCCCCGACAAACACAGTTAGAAACTCTCAGTAAATATGCACTCATTTTGTTACATGCGTATACCTTGATAACAAACTAACCAGGTAAAACATTTGCGTATATTTTGATAACAAACTGCGTATACCTTGATAACAAACTAACTAGGTAAAACTATTGCGTATACCTTGATAACAAACTAACCAGGTAAAATTATTGCGTATATCTTGATAATAAACTAAGCAGGTAAAAACTAGTGTGTATACTTTGGTATACTTTGATAACAAACTAACCAGATAAAAACGTTTGCGTATACTTTGATAACAAACTAAGCAGGTACAAACTATTGCGTATACCTTGATAACAAACTAACCAGGTAAAACATATTGCGGATACCTTGATAACAATCGAACTATGTAAAACTTTTGCGTATACATTGATAACAAACTAACCAGGTAAAAACTATTGCGTATATCTTGATAACAAACAAACTAAGCAGGTAAAAAAAGTGTGTTTACGTTGATAACAAACTAAGCAGGTACAAACTATTGCGTATACCTTGATAACAAACTAACCAGGTAAAACATATTGCGGATACCTTGATAACAATCGAACTATGTAAAACTATTGCGTATACCTTGATAATAAATTAACCAGGTAAAAACTATTGCGTATACCTTGATAACAAACTAACCAGGTAAAAACGTCTTAGGAGCCCTTTGTATGATATTATCATACTGAAAGAAGTATACTATCAATCATATATTAAGTCCGTTATTGTTGCATTTAAATACAAAAGTTAGACTGCAATAAACAAAACCACACAAACAGGAAATTTAAGATAAGAATTTTAATGAAAAAATATGAATAAATGTATTTAAGAAAACCACAAGTTCTACTGTAATTGTTTTAATGTTAACGGTTTTTATCCTCATATGTCAAACATTTTGAAACGCATTTAATATCGCGTGATTCTGTTAACGGTTTTTATCTACCTATGTTTAATATTTCGAAACGCAATTAAAGTTCTCCTGCCTTGTTTTGTTTCATGAACATGTTAGTGTTTATTTAAATCGAAATCAATACACAAAAATATATATTTACAATTCACACATTGCAATATCTGTGAAAAGCGAGAATAGCATTTTATTTGATGACGCTGAAAACTTTGAACAGGTAAATTAATCCACAGGTAAATGTATTTATCAATTATCTGGTAATAGTTGTGCAGCTATACAATTCAGATTTACCTCATTACGCAGTGGTAAAGTAGTATCTACGTCATGCAAATAATACTTATTTGTACATACAACGTAGTAGCGCTTTTAAATATATGTTTCTCCCCGGGAGATCAATAAATGTTCATATGACGTTTAAGAGTTCAATTTGTTAATTGATAATATTACAAAATAGGTGGTCATTCCTCTTTAATATCGCGTGATCGCGGTTTATTTATCATGTTTACCACACCTCTAAGGATCATTACAAGACATTGTTATGGATCTCTTTTGTCTTCTTATAAAGAAGACAGAAGACAAAAAGAATAACGTAATTTTAAATACACTTTTCTCTCCAATCGAATGTTTTACTAAGCTTTATCGTTTTCTAGTTGGTTTTGTTTCATTGATCATGTTGATCGTTTTTATCCAAATGTAAATAATCTAGTTATTTACCTCAACTATATTGTTTGGCGTTCACATTACGTGCAAAAGGTGTTACGCAAGTTATGTCTAGACGCATGATACTAGCATCGGTTGTGAATCTTGCATTTCGTGGCTCATGTTTAATAACGCTACATGTCGTCTTCAGTAAGACATTTCATGTCGGTAACTTTGTCTTCCCCACGTGTTATGTTAAGAATTGTCATACTCAATGGAATTGTTAATTTGATACATTTTGTGGCACAGAGCGTATCTCCACTGAGTTTCACTGCGTCAGGGTGCTGTTTTTCTATAGGACCATTTTATCTCTATAAAACACACATTCTGGGATCCCTTGGAAGCAACAAACACAAAAAAAGAGAGAAAGGTAGCAGACTCGGTTTTACCGAGTCTGTTCGTAAGAGGTAACATGATGTGCAACATCTCTCACGCCCACTAGCACCGGCTTAAACGGTATTCTAATTTAAAGTCACAATCGATTGGACTTAATCATCCCAAAGGATCAGTAAGTAATAACACTACTGATTTGTATTCCGGGCGACTTTTACGGCCGCCACACAGCACTAAACAAACGCTAGTGTGAATGTCAATAACTACTGAAAATGGGATCCCTTGGAAGCAACAAACACAAACAAGAGAGAAAAGAACCAGACTCGGAGGTTTGAATCTGTTCACGAGAGGTAATATAGTGTGCAATACGATTGATTAAATAGGACTTGAGAGCATTCGAATGTAAAATGGGATAAGCACAACACATTGCTACAAAGAGATATGCATGCTATTTACATATTGACGGGCGATTTAATCAAGATATGTAACATTTTGTTGAATAATCTGGTTTTAACATATTTAATTCGTTTTACAACGCAATATAATAAAAATGATTAGATAATATGTTTGATTGTTACTGAGGTTTCATGTTACTGAGGTTTCATGAAATAAATTCATGAAAACAATTATAAACAAACTATGTACTTAATGCAATTAAGTGGGGACCGCATTAGGTTTGTAATGTAAATACTGAATTAAAGTTATCTTGCTGAATGAGTTGTTCGATGCAATTGTAGGCTGAGAATATACTTCAATGGGTGCTGAATCGATTTACTTTCTGATTCGTAGTTGAACAATAGTTCATGTCAAAGTTAGCATAACGGTTTTGCTTTTTTCATTGGAAATCAACTTTACTAGTGTTTTTTTTCTATAGTGAGCCATACACACTGAGTATTAAGAATATTGAAATGAGATGGCTAAAATAAAGGTATTGCTTCTTGTTAAAACATATTTGTTTAAAGTTATCTTTCATTCCAAACAATCTTTCATTCCAAACTAGCCCCGTGTGGTTTCCGGGGGCCCCCGTTTGGTCACGGGGCAAAGAATAGGGCCACTGCAGATCCCTTTGGAGGGGTAGGCAGAGGGGTAGAATCCCTCCAAAATTCATGTTCATTTTATCATTTTTTATTCATGTTCATTTAAGGTCTTCATCATGATCCCTTCATTGTTTGAGGTGCTATCTCGCTCGCATCAAAAGAGCAGTGGCAGAAAAACAATAACGTGGCTCCAGCGTAAATGGAGTTTCTACGATAGAATTTGCAGCAAATCTGCAGTTCAGGGTGAGAAGGTTCTAGGCCCATTTTGCATATTTTATCTCGATGTACATGGAAGATGCACCTGGCATGTTCATGCCTGTTAGGCGCCATATTCAATTCAATTCATTCCAAACTTTGAAGTAAAACATTTTAAATAATAGGCATTATAATACAATATGGAAAACAATTCATGCTGCGTAATAAGTGTGGTATACCATAATTGTATCGCCATTGTCAAGTACAAATAATAATATAACAGTGATGAAAACCACATACACATATAAAAACAAATTTCCTGCATTTTTAAAAGCGATAATTAATTAGCATAAATGAGCGTAGTTTTAATTAGGAGCATTATCCAATGATTTCTTAATAAAGAGACACATAAAACATAAGTTAATTAGTTACATCACTTTTAAATGCGTCATAACAGGTGTTTTACATTCGTTTATATTAACCACATTTTGTTTATTTGATTTTATATGATGTATCCCGTTATGATGGGCCTTTCCCTTTGCCCACTAGTTGTATATAAATGTTAAAACGGCATTGCTATGATTAGTTTTCAACGGCATTTGGAACTAGCACATTTACATTTAGTTGTAGAAAATGGGAAAAGGGTTAAACGGTTGTGTGGCGCTGTGCATTTTTGTAGTAGTTATTGAACTTTGTCAAGGTAGGTGTATTCAGTAAAAAAAATAATACAGTTAATGAAATAATAAAGTTTATACATAACAATACAAATTCTTTTTTATAATTTCCTCTTTTTCTGATTTTGTATAAATTATATTTCGTGTTCTTCTGTAAAAACATTTATTTTTCGGGATAATGTGTATACTAGAGCGCGTTTTAATAATTTACAGTGTACCTTTAAACATGATTATAAATCATAGTTATCCATCTACATGAATTTAAAAGAATTCGAATAATAGTATTCAACCATTACGTGTTCCGAGTATTAACTTTCATACCCCATCCAACCCATTCTCCAAGAAGCGAAAACGGGATTGGCTGGCGTATGAAATAAAACATTAATTTTGGTTTAAAAAATGTGCATGTTGTAAAATTAAAGCATTTAATAGGTAATGTTATAAAGGTTATCGGATTTCTTTCAATAAACATGTTTTTAAACATGTTTTATTGTCGAGTCGAAAATCCGGCTAATATAAGCTTTCCCATCGCTTAATGCAATTATGTGGGGACCGCGTAATGGTAACGTTTGATCAAGTTTAGCAAATTAAAATATAAAACGTATTCATTTACGATTAAAAAGTAATCTAAAAACATAAATAGTGGAAATGTAGGCATACAGTCAAAGCGTTAATTATTGAGAGTTCTGAAAAGCTTTGGAGAAAGGTAAAATAATTACCATCATCGGATAATACACAAAGAGGATATGACCAGTTCAAGGTTGTTCTAAATCGGCAACGGGAGCCGCCATTTTGAGAACTATGACGTCATAAAATGCCCACATACGGCATATTGATACATATCGAATAAGAAAAAAGGAAATCACTGTAAATGAAAGCAAAATCCTTTACTGGGCGTATAATACATATTTAAACTTTAGTATTCTTATTTTTCATATAGTTGCTGTTATTTTTCCTTATATATCAATATATTATCGTATTTAAAAATAGTCACACATTGCAATGTAGAACTTTGATGTCATTATTTCAAAATAACCTTTACTTTCATATGATCATATCTTCTTTGTTTATCATCCGATTTCGATAATTCTTTCACTGTTTTCCAAGCGTTTCAGAACTCTCAATAGTAAAGATGTGATGAGTACTGTGTGCCATTCCATTAAAATCTTAAACCGGTCAACAAATATGTATAATACTCTTAATTGTTGTAGGACAAACTTATAGATCAAACCGTCGGGGACCACCGATCGTGCCAACACGACCATGCCCACCCGTCTGTATGATGATTTGTCCATATGGTCATGTGTTGGACGCGAATGGATGTGCGACATGCGAGTGCATAGGTAAGTAGATATATCTATCTCTATCTATCAACGTAAGTCGTTTTTTTTTGTATCTATATATATATATAACAAGATACTGATATATGTAGATAATTCAATCGTTATCTAGCAAAGTAAGGAGCTATATATATAGTTATCTAGCAAGTTGATACAAAATATAGCTGCACTATAATCATTAGTTATTAACATGTAACCACAATATTTAGAATATGCAAGCTGTGTAGAAAAACTAACGTTGGCGCTGCGAGTTTAAAAACAATAAAAAAAAAATAGCCATGAATTTAAGCATTTCTTTCCAGTGATTATTTGTACCGTTATATGAGAACTGTAGTTTATTTTTAAAAATCTTTTTCGAGCTGACTATTTATAGATCTTGTAATTTTGTTTGATCTCCATGGAAAGTGATGTTGGCATTGGTGGAGGCCCCAGAGGGTTCTAACATTTGATTCAATATGTGAATTGAATTGTATTTGGGTTTTACGGCGTACCAACACAAGAAAGGTTAAATGGCGCCAAACATGGATGAACCTGCCAGGCTCATTCTCCATTTACACATAGATAAAATATGGAGAATGGACCTAGAACATTCTAACCTGCATAACTGCATAGCTGCTGCAAATTCTAGTGTAGACACTCCATTTACGATGGAGCCATGTGTTCACATTTGCATATGCGATGTCATGAATAAAACCTTGAATGAGCAGGATAACAAAATGACAAAATTAACCTGAAAACGGTTGGAGGGGGAAGGGGTCCTACCCCTCTGCCTCTATCGGGATTTGCAGTGGTTGTATTCTGCCCCGGCAACCGCACGATTAAATATATGACTAATGATCATTGTATTCTACAATGTATAATCGAAACACATTCCTTAACTGCTTTTTGTCTCCATGTAAGTTTATATGATCATCTATGGTCATCTATGTTCTTCTATGTGTTATACTTAAATTGCCTTTTTATAGTGCCTTGTTTGTTAGAGAATATAACCGGTGATGGAGGGGAGTATATTTTTATTTCCACCGTCCCGTTTTATTGGGATGACAATATGGTAAGAGTAAGATCTGATGTATCCTAGAACCTGGTTTAAACCCCAGCGGCCTTTTTTACCACTGAACGTTCCTAGCCCTATTGTCAACAATGTATAATCAAAACAAACATACGCCTTAATTGCTTAAGAGCTGTGGTCTGGTGGTAGAGCGTTGGATCCAGGATTCAAATGTCGTGGGTTCGATCAAGACACGTTATCTGCATTTGCTTAGTACTGGTTCTACCCAGGAAGACATCGGGAGTGATTAAAATAGGATCAGAAAGCGTTCGTTACAATCGACGTGAAATAAATCAGTTTAAAATTGTTGCTTTTATGTCCACAGAAGGTGGCCCCAGAGTGCAATGCCCAATAGGTAGCAGACCCGCCTTTCCGGAAAGAAGCTGTGCAACGTCACAAATTGCACCACAGCCGGGAATGCCAAGGCTAAATGAATGCAGACGTGGCGATTTCTGTCAACCCTCACCATTTGATGGACCAGGTCGATGCTGCACTCGTATGTCTGTGCAACCCAGACCGCCAAGGCCAGGTAAGTTTAAAAACACTTAGAGAATATATTTAATTCTTAACATGCTTAATACAAAATATAGTTAATATATCGTATGTGGACTCCGCATAAACTGCTATAAATACTATTTCGCTAAGCATATACAATAAAACAAACATATTATAAAGCGACGCAGAAGTCTAGATATGAAAAAACAAGTAACTGTTACTCTGCAATCAGTATACTTTCCTGATGTGTTTTGTGTTTTGTGTTTTTTATTTTTTATTTTTTTTATAATCATGAAACTTATATATTGCATTAGATCTGCTCACTGTTTACATAAATGTTATATATATTGTGTTATTTTGAACTGATGAAAAAACTATGACCAATAAATAATAATAATAATTATAATAATAATACAAATACATTTACTATTACTACTAATAATACTAATAATAGTAATAATAATAAAACAAAGATAAGAAAACACACTACAGAGACTACCTCTAAGTAGCAGCGAGATAGACTCAGACAAATTATAATGGCTTGATTAACATTAAAACACAAACAAGGGAGAAAATAAAACTCGGCTTATCAAAAGAGGTTATGATCCTATCATTTTGCAACTCACTGCAATTTGATTGGTTGACCCATTTACAGTTCGCCACCTTGATGTCCTCTTTGATTGTGGACCCTATGATTACGTCTACCTAAATCCTCAAGGGACAGTGGCGGGCGTTTGATGTTTGTTTTGGATAATGTCTTGTCGTGCCTCTAATGGTTTGTTCTGTTGTTGCTACATGTCATTTCTATGCTTTTTTGTGTGTTCATATATATGATTATCTATGTGTTATATTACATATTAATGCTACATTGTTTGTTAGAGAAATAACCTGGCGGAACTTTCTTTATTTACATTGCGCCATTTTATTGGGATGATATAACATTAAGTACATAATTCAATATTTACTACTACCTACACCACAACCATCAGCACTACTACTACTACTACTACTACTACTACTACTATTACTACTACTACTACTATTACTACTACTACTACTACTACTACTATTACTACTACTACTACTATTACTACTACTACTACTATTACTACTACTACTACTACTACTATTACTACTACTACTACTACTACTACTACGATTACTACTACTACTACTAAAACTTCTACTACTACTACTACTACTACTACTACTACTACTACCATTACTGTTTATTATAATAATACTAATTTTACGACTACAACGTCTTCTTTGTCTACTTCTTGTGATCCTACCCTACTGCTGCATGGATTTGATATAATAATAACCATATATTACATTTTATCAGGTGTTTGCCCTCGCATTGACATCATCATGACTTGTCAAGTCAAAATAGACCGCTGCTTTTCCGACTATGAGTGCAGTGTTGGCCAGAAATGTTGCCCATATGGGTGTGGACGAAGATGCATGCAGGCTACCATTAATACCGGATACTGAGAGTTAAGATGAACATGTCGATGATACGGAAATATAAACGTGTGCTGAGTGTCAAATGTATCATGACGTGCTGTCAAACCAGTTGTGAAATAAAAATGTTGCAACGTATTTGTCGACGTTCTTATTTATAAAATGATGTTTACAAACACTAGCTCTAACATGGTTACACATTTGTGGCTACGTAGTCTACGGTAAAAGATCGTTAAAATGTTGATCATCTTATAATGTTTACCTTACAGATGATCTGTAGATAACTGAGAAGAAAATGTGCAATAGAAATCACAGCACCGAAACGCACAGTATGTCCGCATGTACCACAAACACAATTAAATGAGCTACTTATATAGTCAATGCACAGAACAATACACCATCTCCATTTGGGCTACCGTTACCATAAACTACGAAAGCATTTGTGAAGTGTAATACGGTACCATATCCTACTTCGAAAATATAAAGTATTTTAAGAACACTTCTGCAACAAGGGCACAATCTGGCTTCTATGGTGACGTGATTTACAAAGCCTTTCTAAACTAACGTTTTTCAAAAGAGGTTATGACCCTATCATTGTGTAACGCACACAACGTTTAGTGGTTGACCCAGTTACAGATCACCACAATGCTGCCTAGTAAGATAATATAGCCTGGTGGTGATTTCTTTGTTTACACAGCCACGTTTTATTGAAAAGACACTAGTGTAAGAGTGAGGTCTGGTGCACCCTAGAACCCTTTTTTTCAACTTCCATCAGCCATTTTGCCACTGACCGTTCCAAAGTGGTAACCCATTTGTCAACCATTTCCTGTTCTAATTTGTGTAACTTCCTTTACTCTATATTTAAAGGTGTGGGGATGAACGGCATACCATTTTTTCAGCGGTTTTAAACCTTTCTCAAAACATGAGTTACCATAATTCTGTCGATCAAGGAGAGATCTTCCGTCACGGAATCTTTAATTACCACCACAACTTCTTCATAACCATTGTCAACTAGCCGAATTGTTGACTCAATTTCTGTCAAAGCAGCAAATGCAAATGCCGCAAAGACCAGAAGACGCATTGGAAAACGGCGTAACATTGTGGTTATATCCGTGTATTTGCAACGTGAGTATTTAATTGCCTTGAGAAATGAGGAGAAGACAATTATAATTAATTTCTTAAATAAACTAACCCTCTAAATAAATGCAAAATTACACTTCAAAACCGTTTATCAAAACTCTATCCAGTTGTTCATGGTAATTTATAATAATGTATATGTTTATTCACGGGTTCTTAAAATAACCATGATTAAATATGCGTAAAATGAATTGTGAGTTGGTAACTCTTAACTCGACGCTCCAGTTTTGGGGTTTGGTTGAAGTCATTTATATTATGTTTAATAAAGTTGAGAGTCTCAAAATAGGTAAGCTATATATATATATATATATATATACATGTATATATATATATATTATATATATCGTCGTCAGTAGGTTTAGAAACGGCATATATCTGTTGTAAAATGTGCATGTTAGGTTAAATAAGTTCTAGTAGGTATGGTAGTAAGCAAACGTTATGCACTGTTTGATATATGGAATACAATAAAGGCAGTAATACCGATATGAACTTTATGTAGACATTTAATATTTTAAGATGACGATTTTGTATTATACATACACATCATGATCAAATATGTGTAGAGATGTGTTAAGATATTGTAATACAAAGATGTGGAACATAGTGATTACCCTGGGGCGGGTTCAAATTTGACCCTGGGATCACCATTTGAGCAAAATTGAGCAATCAGAAATGTTATACATTCCGATCTTTGGAGATCGCTATCGGTAATAGATTCTCATTTTATAAATTTCTCCTTTTATACTAATTTTATGGTACGCTGATGCTACATGTAAACTATGAGAACTCTGTGCCATGTGGTTTCGGAGAAGAATATTTTTGCAATTTTTTCTCTACATAAGTCTATATAAAACATGCAAAATCCCCATATACATACTTTGGACCCCAAGGGCGCGGTCATATTTGACACCGGAGACATCATTTTAACAAACCGGATAGTACAGGGCTTGCAATCATTAATAAAGAAAAACATGTTGAGATCTGTTCAGTTGTTCTTGAGATTAAGATTGTTAAAGGTTTAACGTTTTTATGATAATGGGCGGCCATGTCAGATGTCGTCCTGACTAAGTTTAATACATTTGGAAGCAATGGACCTCAAGTTTATCCAGGTGAAATTTGGCAAAAATTGACATAGGCAGTTTCAGAGGACATTCAATTTACAATTGTTGACGAACGGACGGACGGACGACGGACAAAAAGTGATCACCATAGCTCACTTGAGCAGTGATCACCATCGGCTCAGGTGAGGTAAAAATGCTAAATCATATTGGCGTAGGTTAAAAGAGACAGAAATATAACCATATAATAAACCACTGGCATCTTCTGAACAATATGTAAATAAATACTGAAAGGTGGTTCCCTTGGAAACAACAAACACAAACAAGTGAAAAAAGTAGCAGACTCGGTTTTATTGAGTCTGTACATGAGGGTAATGTAAAGTGCAACACCTCTCACACCTCCTAGCACTGGCTAAAGCGATATTCTACTTTAAAGCCACAAAGAATGGGCTTGATGATCCAAAAGGACCAGCAAGTAATAACACGACTGATTTGAAGTCGAGGCGACAGTTTACAACCGCCACAGAGCACTTAACAAACGCTAGTGTGACTGTCAATAAATACTGAAAAGCGCATCCCTTTGAAGCAACAAACACAAACAAAAGAGAAGAGCAGAAGTCTCGGCTTTATTGAATCTGTTAATGAGAGGTAATATAAGGTGTAACATCTCTCACGACCCTTAGCACCTGTTTTAGCGGTATTTTACGTTAAAACCATACCTATTGGGCAAGATGGTAAAGCAAGCAAGTAAGCTATACCAATACTGATTTGTAGTTACGGCCGTCACACAGCACTAAACAAACGCTAGCATGAGTGGTAATAAATACTTAAAAAGGGATAAATCAAAAGCAACAATCAAAAACAAGAGGCTAGGTTTTACTGAGTATGTCAGAGGTAATTTAAGGTCCAGTTATTACCTATTTTGAACTATTTTATTTGTTTAAACCTGGGATTAAAACAAACACATTCTATTGAACGAGTTTCATTTTTGTAAAAAGATCTTAGGACAACACAAAATAATGTCATTTATGGTGAGTTGAAAACAACAGCATTAATTACTGAGAGAACTCATTATAATAAAATATGTGTTAAACATCTGATGACAGATGAAACGTTAACTGTGTTTACGCATTAAACATGTAGTAGCTTTACTAGGTTTTTATTATGTATGTCTTCAACAAGGTGCTGGAAATGGAAGTTATTTATAAACATTATTAAACAAAGATTGAATTACATCTGTGCTTTTCGGAGTTACGGAAACAATATCTTACAACTTTATCGTGTAAGTCTTTTATTCAATAAAATACGACCTTGCTTCTTCCTATCTCTTCTCTGTATTCCATATAGGCGGGGACCCAAGCCTGAAAAAAACGAAAACGTTTACCCGGAAAGATATACTCCTGATTTTTTAAATATTAACAGATGGGGGTCTTGTACATATGAAACCACTGTATAGACTTCTGGCATACTTTGCATTTCGTAACAGCATCGCGATTTCTACGGGAACCCATTCGTACCAAGCCAATATATGAAAATCGCTGAACAAACATTCAAAGGAAAATAAAGAAATTTGCACACGTCCTTTTAGGCAAATACAGTTCCAGTATTTGAAACCTATATGTTTATATGAAATATCAAACTACAGAATCAAGACCTGATTATGTTATACTTTACTAATTTTAACAAGAGTTATAGACCTTTTATGAAATTTGTTTTGTCCTGTGCCAGGGATAATGCGAATTTCTTGTGTTCACAATAACTGCAGTAAACGGTTTCCGATTTCCACTAAATGTTGTATGGTGTTAGGCCTTATACCTACAAGGCCTTTGACAAGTTTAATACTGAGTAAAACTGACACTTGCTTTAAAGAGTTATTACCCTTGGTTATTGAAAGAATAGGCACAATTTAGCTTGAGTACACACATTACTTTAGTAAACGGATTCCGATCTTCACATTATTTATTGTGAGACTTTATATGAATATGAACTTTAACAAGATGACAATGAGCAGAATTGACACCTGCCTTACTGAGTTATTGCCCTTGATTATTGCAAAAATGCAAATTTCAGCTTTCGTACACATTAAATAAATTGCTTTCGATTTTCACACAATTTGGCGTGTAACTTTATATCAAACGGATTTCAGACAGGTTAGACGAGTATCAAGTTATTGCTCTAAATTGTCGAATAATTCCATCGTCTGATTGTTTCCTACTTTCCTTTGAAATATCATCAATTACTGTGTAATATTCTAATTGAAGAAATATGATATCGTCCTCAGACTATGGAGCGTGATTGTTTTCACGATGATTTTAATAAATAGCATTTGGTTTTCCATGCTTTTTGGGGTAATATTATTAAGGTCTCGGTTTTGTTTGACAATGAGAACAATTGAGGAGTGGTTTACAAAGTTATCGCCCTTGATGTTTGCAAATATTTAAATTTCAGACTGAGTACACGGCAACTACAGTAAACGAGTTCTGATTCTCACTAATATTTAGTTGAAGGGTTTTGGACAATTACACTATATGGACTTGTCACGTAGTTGTTTTCGAAGCATTTATATTCATATAAGATAATATTTTTTACACATATGGAACTAGTTAAGTATGACACTACTGTTTATAGACAAATTGTTAAAATCCCAAATGAGAACGAAATGTGCAACTCCTGTTGCAGATTTGTTTTTGTTTGTTATGTTAGTGGTTTCATTTTTAGTCTTTTACCAGATACGCTTAGGCAGATGTAATTGAAGCTTTTTATTATACCTCTTTGTATATGGATGATATATTGGACAATTACAACCCTTTCTTTTCTTTACTACATATACTTTCTTTCCAAAGAACTTCACCTCAAAAAAGCTAATATTTCACATAGTTGCTATATCTTCTTTACTCGATTTACATCTCGCGATTGAAACTGAGAAATAATAAGCCAACTCTATGACAAGAGAGATCATTTCAATTTTGACACTGATAAGGGCACGACTAGACAATATTAAAGACAACTATCGAACGTCACCGTCCTTTCAGGATTTAGGTAGAAGTCATCATAGGTCCACAATCTTTCCGGCGATCGCACAATCAAGTGGAAAGCAACGCGGTGAACTGTAAATGGGTCAACCACTAAACATGCAGTGCGTTGCAACATAATAAGGTGACAACCTCCTTTGATAAGCCTTTTAACAGTGATCATTACCCAATCCTTACCAGGATCACCATGTGACTCTGTCAACGTCTTAGAAAATTGTCACATGACCATAGCTAAAATATCATATGGTTATCAGAAATCATCTCCGCGACCTGACACCATTAATGCCATGGGGTGGTGCTGAGTGGTAAACAATCGAACGGAACTCCGCTTACTTTGGACATTTTTGATGAATTTAGGTTAGTATTTTAATTTTAGGTAGGCTGTTTAGAGCTATGAAATTTTAGAAAGTGATGGTAAGAACAAGCAATATAATGCAACCCTATGGAAAATGCAATGGTAGAGTCCATTTTGATTGTTTTAATGGCGGAGTGATATGCCAAAGAATACATTTTATTCTACTGCAGTATAATGCTGAGCAAACATTAGTGTTTATTCACTAAAATAAATATTGAATAAGAGCAATAAACTTATATTTGAAAAGGTTTGCGTGACGTTTACTGCATTCATTTTCAAGAAAGTAATAACGACCAAAATATATTAATCCAAAAGTTAGCATAAGCTTTAGCTCAATATTGTGTTACGTGATCTACAGCGGCAGTAAGACAGGACGTTATACCTTTGGAGATGTCTGTAGTGGTGCAGACACTAGAAATAGGAAGAAAGTGTGCTTTATAAGGCTGTTATTGTAAATTAGGAATACCATAGTTGGAAGTTTGTTTTGCTTTTCATCTACTCCAGCTTTAATAGTGCTTCATTGAGTTTTATATCCGGACAAACCTTTGCGAAGGTTTATTATCATAACCCTGATTTACTGAAAGTATTGTCAGAATACTTCTGCTACAAGGTCTGTCACAACGTGAATACTGTGGTGACTATATGTACAGACTTTTTAAGATTATTGGTCATTATCAGATTCATACAATCTGTGTTAAACTTGTTAACAAACATAACAAAATAGGATATGACCCTATCAGTATGCAATGCACTGCATGTGTAGATGTTGACCCATTTACAGTTCGCAACAGTGCTTTACAATTAATGTTGCGATGACCCGGCTGATTTTGAACCCTATGATAACTTCTACTCACAGGAATTTATTACGATATATAATATAGGAGGCTAGAAAGAATATAGTTATAGTATATGTATATAGTAAAGGGCCTTTTTCTGCTATCTATTTCTATCCTTCAATACTATATATCGTAATGAATGCACGTGCTTCTACCTAAATAGGCCTAATTTTTGATTTAATATTGTCTGATCGTAATCATTCTTTTTTTTGTCCTGGCTTCTGACAAGTATTTGCTTTGTGGCTTTCTGGGAATTTCTATTTATATATACATGGTCATTTTGTGTTATACTTATATTGCCTACTAATTGCTATTCATACTTCCTAGTTTGTAAGGGGTTATAGCCTGGCTGGTCGAATTTTATTGGAATGAAAATAGGGTAAGAGTGAGGTATGGTGCACTCTAGAACCTGGTTTAACCCCAGCAGCCTTTATGTCACTGACCATTCCAAGGAGGTACCCATATTGTCACTGACCATTCCAAGGAGGTACCCATATTTCAACCGTTTGAGTTTGCCATTTCGTATACTTTGCTCTTTTCTATCCTTGTGATTGGTGTTTGTTTCAAATACGTGTGTTTGGCTGATTGATTGTGTTCTGTGAATGTTATATTTCCTTCTCGACTTCTTTACCATAATTGTTTCTGACTCAAAATAGGATATGGATCACATTTAGTGATACTTATAGTTTTAAACTGTTAACACGATTCTATTACACTATTTTATACATTGCGTCCCATGGATCAAGGCGATACAAACCGTAGGACATTATTCAAGTTCATAATGTGTTTGAGAAACGTTGACAAACTTCTTAACCAGAAGTTGCCTGTTCAATCAATTAGAACCTAGAATTGAAACTCAAGGTCACAGAAACACCAATGTTGGTTGGGCAGTTAATGATCATATGTAACAAAAGTGCAAATTTCAAATAAATCATTTATATAGTATTCAAGATGTTTTGGAGATACTCTGTCAGACGTCATACCCAAACAATGACGTCGCTCAATCGCCTTCCAACGATACTAGTCAATAAAAACCCCGTTATTTTTCTGATAAATACAATCAAACGTCTGTGACAAAATAGTGAACAAATTTGGAAATTTACAATTTGATAAGACAGTAATTGCAGTAACTTCTATTCTATTTTCAAGGTAAATTAAAGGTCCATAACTGTATTAAGAAATCTAAAAGCTACCATAGAAAGGATTCTAAATATCTGCCAGTATGTTAATGTTATTAAGACTTCACACTAAACAATATGGTTTAAACCCTACACAATTCAAGATAGTTGTTGCAATAACCATATTTTCTAAGTAAATTAAGGGCCATACCTCTATTTTAAAATGGCAAAACAATTTGATGTGTCATAAATATTATTAAAAAATCGGTCTTGCTCGTAAGAAAGTGACATCTTAACGATATAACACTTCACGGTAAAGTTGGTTTTAACCGAAAACAAATTAAAGTGGTTTCGTATAGAGTACAGTTTCTGCTATTGATATGCAAAAAATCACGAGTATATCTTTCCGGGTAAACCAAAAGTTTTTTTTTGCACGATACGAGAGGTTGGGTCCCAGCCTAATATTTGACAACAACAAATGGAACTGGTGTATTCAAGTATATGTTGATTGTTAAGCCAACAATGTGTTTATATAACATGTAACTACTTGCTTAGCCATGTATATTTTTGTAATATATTGTATTGTAATGTTGTTAGAACTTGTCTTGTCTACTATTAAAATACTAGAGTAACACTTTGAAGTGTTAATACTACTGAATAAAAGAGTAACACTTTTAAGTTTTAACACCACTGAACAAAAGAGTAACACTTTGACGTTTTAATACTACCGAAAAAAAGAGTAACACTTTGAAGTTTTAATACTACCGAAAAAAAGAGTAACACTTTGAAGTTTTAATACTACTGAACAAAAGAGTAACACTTTGAAGTTTTAATACAAGAATAAAAGAGAAACACTTTGAATTATTGATACTACTGAATAAAAGAGTAACACTTTGAAGTTTTAATACTACTTCACTTTATGGAAGA
Source organism: Cyrtodaria siliqua (assembly GCA_037043455.1). Taxonomy (NCBI): domain Eukaryota; kingdom Metazoa; phylum Mollusca; class Bivalvia; order Adapedonta; family Hiatellidae; genus Cyrtodaria; species Cyrtodaria siliqua. Next base: position 165,610 of record JAWPHD010005013.1, read on the forward strand.
TTTATTGAAGATAATATCTGACATATATATTAATATTTTTGGAAGCGTCCTAACATAATTTAATTCATTAATTTACTCAACGAATAAAGTCAGTCTTAGTAGATATGATATGTTTATTTATATACAAAAAATCGAATTACTACTGTGCATGTGTGTGAATACAATAAATCGAAACAATGTGTTAATATCTATGACCAGTTGTTAAAACCTTCTCATTACACATTGTGGCATAACATCTTGTATTAGTTATATTAGTTATATTTTTGATAATAATTTATATACACCAATGTATTCACATGTATGCACTCATTACTGCATTGTTCCCATACCAAATTATATATTTATTTTTTTAACCTGACAAGCTGTATATTGGAAATTAAAAATAATAGTATTTATGTTAACATGCAATTAATAACGCAACCATAGTTACCGACCTCAGAACGTAAAGGTTATTTAATAATAAACATACCGAAATTTATGTAACAACGCAGTTACGTAACTCCTCGACAGGAACTGAACGCAGAGGCGGCATTTCACTTAATAATTCACATCCAAAGGATAATGTAGCCTATATATTGTGTGCTTAATAGTTAAATATCCTAAGGATATATTTGCTAAACAAAAAATGATGTCTACAAGTTTAAATTATCAAAAATAAGATATGTATCGTCGTGCTGATTTATGTTTATTACAAGGTCTAATTACACTAAATCAACAGGATGTTCTCGCCTGGTGCCATCGAAAGTAGTTCTGTATTAAAGAGTGCTAATCTTTTTTTCTTTAAAAACTTTTTTTAGTGCTGTTTCCTGTTATTTGTTGGCTATAACTGTATTCTGGACATGTTGTTGATATTTGAAAATGCAGCTCATCATGTTTTTGACAGTTTATTTTATATAAATTTGAGAAGTGAAAGTAGACAGAGTATGAAATTGCAAGGGGTAAAAATAGTGTTGACCTTTGACACGGTGTTAGTATACAACTGAAGTAATGTTTCTTAGAAGGTATTAAACCCCCTATTTCCTTGTCGATGTTTAATAGCAGACATGTTTATTTGCATGATAAATTAAATTTCCCAGAATTCTAACGAGGTTTGAGTATTTAACAGCTTGTCAACATTCTAACTTTACTATGGAAGGGCAATGAAGACTCATTTACGCTATTATAACCTATAAGGAGAAATCATGTATTTTTCAGAATTGCATAAAAAATGATTTTCTAGGCATTTATTTTGTTTGAATAGGTGAGTTGAACTCAGAAACAGAGAAAAAAATACCATTTTCAGACTTTTAGACTATTTTAGAGTGTTTTTGGCAACTTTTCCTCAAATTTTCCGATTTTCTCTAAAAATGTGATATTTTTTATTTTTTTGGATTTTTTGTGAAAGATATATGGAAAATTTGTGCTATATACACTTCTCAAAACTGCTAACTTCACCGCTCACGTTTTGGGTTATATATATCGATGGGTTGAATGTTTTTCAATAAAATAAAAATTTGTCTCATATAGTGCAGATTTGTGTTATTTGTTTATTTAATTACAAACAACTATGAAATAATGATATTAACAAAATTATTCATATTTTAAATCGGTGTAGTTGGCTGTTTTGAAAAGTGTATAAAACGTGAGCGGTGTAGTTAGCAGTTTTGAGAAGTGTATACTCAGGGATGTAAAACAAAGCCACCAGAGTTGATTTGATGAGAAAATGTTGAACGGTTGGTGAGATATTGCTTTTTTTATTATTTCTTAATTTCGCGACAAAATCGGCTCGATTTAGTGCATGGTCAAGCACAGGTAAATTGCAATAATTTCAAGACGAAGTCATTCGGCATTGCGAAACAAGTCAAAATTTTCTTTTATTAAGTTGTTGGGTTGAATCGACCAGTTTAATTAAAAAATATGGCGCAAAAATAATCCCTTATAGATCTAATTACACTAAATCAACAGGATGTTCTCTCCTGGTGCAGTCGAAAGTAGTTCTTTATTAAAGATTGCTAATCCTTTTTTCTTTAAAAACTTTTTTTAGTGCTGTTTCCTGTTATTTGTTGGCTATAACTGTATCCGGACATGTTGTTGATATTTGAAAATGCAGCTCATCATGTTTTTGACAGTTTTTTGTATAAATTTGAGAAGTGAAAGTAGAAAGGGTATGAAATTGCAAGGGGTAAAAATAGTGTTGACCTTTGACACGGTGTTAGTATACAACTGAAGAAATGTTTCTTAGAAGGTATTAAACCCCCTATTTCCTTGTTGATGTTTAATAGCAGACATGTTTATTTGCATGATAAAGTAAATTTCCCAGAATTCTAACGAGGTTTGAGTATTTAACAGCTTGTCAACATTCTAACTTTACTATGGAAGGGCAATGGAGACACATTTACGCTATTATAACCTATAAGGAGAAATCATGTATTTTTCAGAATTGCATAAAAAATGATTTTCTAGGCATTTATTTTGTTTGAATAGGTGAGTTGAACTCAGAAACAGAGAAAAAATACCATTTTCAGACTTTTAGACTATTTTAGAGTGTTTTTGGCAACTTTTCCTCAAATTTTCCGATTTTCTCTAAAAATGTGATATTTTTAATTTTTTTGGATTTTTTGTGAAAGATATATGGAAAAATTGTGCTATATATACTCAGGGATGTGAAACAAAGCTGCCAGAGTTGATTTGATGAGAAAATGTTGAACGGTTGGTGAGATATTGCTTTTATTATTATTTCTTAATTTCGCGACAAAATCGGCTCGATTTAGTGCATGGTCAAGCACAGGTAAATTGCAATAATTTCAAGACGAAGTCATTCGGCATTGCGAAACAAGTCAAAATTTTCTTTTATTAAGTTGTTGGGTTGAATCGACCAGTTTAATTAAAAAATATGGCGCAAAAATAATCCCTTATAGGTCTAATTACACTAAATCAACAGGATGTTCTCGCCTGGTGCAGTCGAAAGTAGTTCTATATTAAAGAGTGCTAATCCTTTTTTCTTTAAAAACTTTTTTTAGTGCTGTTTACTGTTATTTGTTGGCTATAACTGTATTCTGGACATGTTGTTGATATTTGAAAATGCAGCTCATCATGTTTTTGACAGTTTTTTGTATAAATTTGAGAAGTGAAAGTAGACAGGGTATGAAATTGCAAGGGGTAAAAATAGTGTTGACCTTTGACACGGTGTTAGTATACAACTGAAGAAATGTTTCTTAGAAGGTATTAAACCCCCTATTTCATTGTTGATGTTTAATAGCAGACATGTTTATTTGCATGATAAAGTAAATTTCCCAGAATTCTAACGAGGTTTGAGTTTTTAACAGCTTGTCAACATTCTAACTTTACTATGGAAGGGCAATGGAGACTCATTTACGCTATTATAACCTATAAGGAGAAATCATGTATTTTTCAGAATTGCATAAAAAATGATTTTCTAGGCATTTATTTTGTTTGAATAGGTGAGTTGAACTCAGAAACAGAGAAAAAATATCATTTTCAGACTTTTAGACTATTTTAGAGTGTTTTTGGCAACTTTTCCTCAAATTTTCTGATTTTCTCTAAAAATGTGATATTTTTATTTTTTTGGAATTTTTGTGAAAGATATATGGAAAAATGTGTGCTATATATACTCAGGGATGTGAAACAAAGCCACCAGAGCTGATTTGATGAGAAAATGTTGAACGTTTGGTGAGATATTGCTTTTTTTATTATTTCTTAATTTCTCGACAAAATCGACTCGATTTAGTGCATGGTCAAGCACAGGTAAATTGCAATAATTTCAAGACGAAGTCATTCGGCATTGCGAAACAATTCAAAAATTTCTTTTATTAAGTTGTTGGGTTGAATCGACCAGTTTAATTAAAAAACATGACGCAAAAATAATCCCTTATAGGTCTAATTACACTAAATCAACAGGATGTTCTCGCCTGGTGCAGTCGAAAGTAGTTCTGTATTAAAGAGTGCTAATCTTTTTTTCTTTAAAAACTTTTTTTAGTGATGTTTACTGTTATTTGTTGGCTATAACTGTATTCTGGACATGGTGTTGATATTTGAAAATGCAGCTCATCATGTTTTTGAAAGTTTTTTTATATAAATTTGAGAAGTGAAAGTAGACAGGGTATGAAATTGCAAGGGGTAAAAATAGTGTTGACCTTTGACACGGTGTTAGTATACAACTGAAGAAATGTTTCTTAGAAGGTATTAAACCCCCTATTTCCTTGTTGATGTTTAATAGCAGACATGTTTATTTGCATGATAAAGTAAGTTTCCCAGAATTCTAACGAGGTTTGAGTTTTTAACAGCTTGTCAACATTCTAACTATACTATGGAAGGGCAATGGAGACTCATTTACGCTATTATAACCTACAAGAAGGAAGTGTCACGTTTAATTTACACTATTGTAATATTCCCACCTGCATGTCTTAAAAGTTAAAATCTGACAATAAATAACTCACTTAAATCACACAGACTGTGCTTGAGTCGTCGTCTTTACGAGTAATTGGATCAAAGGATTTGTGCCTCCGTGTTGTTGAATCAAATAGTACCTAGAAAAATCCCGTTTCCCTGCCTTAATTATGATATAAAATGAACACCTTTAATTTGCTTTCTTTTGTCATTTTTAACTTTAAATGATGTTGCAGAAACATTGCGACGTATTGAATTACGTTTGTCAAAGAAAGACAATGAAGACAAATCACTATATGAGCAAAACAAATTCCCTCTGTTCTGTAGACCCCCAATTAGAACAGCAACAAAACACACTGTTTCTCTAAAACAAAATTGCTAATTCATTGCCCTACTTCATGTTTCTTGCCATGTCCGAAAGAGTGATTTGGATGATGTCTACCCCTTTGAAAACAGTATATTCCAACCAACTCGTTCCAAGTTTAGAACACTATGATTTGAAAGCAAGGTTGATATAGTAAGTAGTTTCAAAACAGTGTATTCAGTTCAGCTAAACATGCCAGATACTGATTTTTTGATACTGGATGATGCGGCAGTTATTGGCACGTTGGTGCCTAATGCTGGAACACTTTTCAGAATTACGCACAGAACATCTTTATATCATATGTTGAACGCCATATTTCCAATGTATGCAGATTAGACACTGTTTTGGGATGAATACTTTACCTAACAGCCGGATACAATAATGATAGGCAATTGTGAAGCTTCCTACTCTCAGGGTTGATGAGAACAAATCATAACTATTTGGTTATCTTGCTGAGGATAAGCAATACTATCAACAACATGTTCTGTGTTTGGTAGCAAACTTATAGATGACACATGTCAAGTATCCTTTCTCTGTGTAACCACTTCTATGTGTAAATGTAACCAACACTGGCTACAACGAAGTTATGGTTCGTACAGTTGATACAGATATACTTGTATTGGCTTTAGCAATCGCCCAACGGTGCAACATAATTAATTATTGTGACATGCATTTGGAATTAGGAAACACTTGAGCTACCTGTCACACATTTGATATCTTATTCACTCGACCGAGAGAAAGCACAAGTTCTTCCTGAAGTCCATGCCTTCACTGGATGTGACAAGACCTTAGCATTTTGCAAATAAATGAAAGAAACAGTTTGGGAAACTTGAAAGATTTTTTAATGTGTTACCTCAGCTTTTGAAATGTTAAGCAATGACGCAAAGGAGTTTTCTCTTCAGGATGTAATGCCCCATCTCGAGTGCTTTGTAATGCTGATGTATGACCGAGAACGTTCGGTCGATGGGCATAAATGAAGCACGCAAAGAAGTATTCACATGCAAAGTCAGGTATATCAACGGAATTCTTCCAGTATCTGCAACTCTTGTACAACATACACAATGATTTGCTGACCGAGCTGGATACTGTTGATGACAGGCACTGAATCCGGCACCTGAAATACCTTTTCCAAATGACTGGGGTTGGAGAAACGCAAGGAAGGTTATATAGCGCCAGACAGGAATGAACATGATATGCTCATACCTCCAGTTACATCGACATAAATTATGGAGAATGGGCCTAGAATATTCTAACCTGCAGAACTGCAGAGTTAATGCAAAATCTGGTGTAAACACTCCATTTACAATGGAGCCACGTTCCCACGTTTACATATGCAGGGTCATGACGAAGGCCTTTAATGAGCATAACAAAATGACAAATTGGAGTGTGTGGGAGGACCCCTTTAACTCTAGGGCGATTTGCATTGGTCTTATTCTATACCCGGTAACCAAACGGGGGCGAGGTTGGATCAAAGGACCATCACAGCACCAGAAAAGGACTGTCACGCATGTAGGAAACATTTTGGACAACACTAACGCTAGCATCATAACACTCCTGTCAAGAACTTTTCAAGTGTGAAAGCAAATCTGACAAAGGACGTTGCGGAAGGTGCAAATGTATTTAAGCTGAAATGCTGTGCACAGCTCTTTGTGAATGTGGTGGAAACTATGATAACGAATGATATATATGTCGATAATAACAATATAGATGGTAATTCATGGTTAATTTCATGTTATGGAATATTAAACTATGATAGACATACCATTTATTGGTATAAACTAGTGACACTGCAAAGAAAAAATCCCAACTGAAACCCATGACAAAATGTCAGACTCAATTTTGATGTGTATAACGCATATGTCATCAGAACATACTGGACACTAAATAATCACTTTGTAAACGTATGTATGTATATTTAGGAAATCATAGCTATATACGGTAGCTTTTCCCCACTTACGTTACGTCTGTATTTGTGTTCCAGCATGATCAAGTTTAAATATCAGTTATGCTTAAATTATAATGATTCTGATTTCTTGCTTTGTTCGTCATTATTTGTAAAATATGTGGCCCTTTTTTTAAAAAAATTCTACGATTTACAAAGTAAACATTTAAACATCTGTAATAACTACTATTTAAATGCATTCGTATTTATATCAATACCATAACATCACAATAAATATATATATTTACCTGTTTAACACTACATATAAAAAATAAATAATATATATTGGAGGCCATTTTACATAGTGGGTCTACTTCTTAAAATCATCAGTATGCATTACCCTTCTACTATGCCTAGTTTGGTGCTTTTACCAACAAAGACCCAAGAGTTCACTTTAAATTGTGTCACCATACGGCTGGACTATTTATTACAATGATAAATAACGCTCTATTTATTGAATTGTTCTATTGGAGAACGCTAGACCTTTTAATTGATATTTTTTAAAAACTTTGTATGGAGATAAATGAGTAGTTCTTGCTTTTGAAATACACCATTCCTCAATGCAACGAAGCAGGAAAATCATTGGGGCACTAACACCTTTAGGTTTCTAAGTTAACCCTATTCCCAAATACAGGACCGACAATTAT